>PJRA01000412.1:1532432-1576293 GCA_016987375.1 Brachionus koreanus
AATTTGAATAAATTAACTAGAAAAATTGTGGTTAAGTCGACTATAAACGAAATTTTTAAATAATTTTGTGAATCTTATCTCTAACATTTCAGTTCTTAGTTATTTATGTATATCAGTTATTTTAGTTTTAATTGGAAAGAATTTAATTGTTCGCAGAATACGGTTTTGCAGTTTTTGGCAGTCTGATAGCATTTTTTGCATCGAATTTGAAAGTCCAGTTGTGACCGAATGAAACATTTGTATAGCAGCAACGAAAGAGAGGTTTTATTTTTTAATTTTAAAACTATTTATCTTTATAATCAAATTTGTTTTCAAATGATTTTATCGGACATTGATTCAAAGTGATGTTTGAAGCTCAATTTTGGGTCTAGTATGTGTCCGAGGAAACGAGGAAATGGATTAATTGGAATATTACAATCGGTTATGTAGAGTTTTCATAATTATACAAGTTTTCATTTTTTCATAATTTTTTCTATAACCTGCTGTGGTAAATACTGTGTAGACTGATTTTCAACAGTTTAGTTTTAAACCCCAGAAAAGGCAATATTTTTCTATTGATTGAATCGCAATTTAGTATTTTGAATGATTTTAAGACTTTTATTTGAGTACCATATTGTAAGGTCGTCTGCAGAAAGGGCTTTTTGTATGTTTTGTGGAATATACTCAACAATTTCACTAAAAAAGAGCGAGAATAAAGAAGGCGATACTGAGCTTCCTTGTGGTACACCTGCTCTAATTAGTTTTTCAGTAGATTTTGATTGACCATATGACACGTAAAATTTGCGGTTGTTTTGAAAGCTAATAATCCAATTATAGATTGAAGCCGAGACATTAAAATTTTTCAGTTTCTTTAAAGGTTTACTTTGTCGAAAGCTTACTCTAGATCAAAAAACACTGCGCCTGTTTTTTCATATTTGTTAAAGCCGTTTATTACTGAATGATAAAGTCTAAGGAATTGGTCATGGGTACTCATTTTTTTCCTGAAACCCGATTGACATGGTGGTAAAAAATTGTTTGATTCAAGCCAGAACATTAGCTTTAGATTAATAATTTTTTCTAGCCATTTTGACATACATGAGATGAGTGAAATAGGTCGATAAGAACCTACGTTATCGGGGGGTTTACCTTTTTTAGGAACCTTAATGACTTTGGAAATCGGAATTTGGATATTGAGTCGGATTCGGTTGTCGGAATGGGGCAGGTTAGATTTTCTTCAAAGATGATTTTGTGAGTTTCAAGCTTGAATACTTCGAATAAGCTGTCACTGAACTGTTTGGCTATTTCATTTTCATTTTTTGTTGTTGTATCGTCAATTTTTTTGGGTTCGATAGCTTGGGTTTTGTCAATTGTAAAATTACGATTTTTGAGTCTTTTTAAGAGGATCCTATATTTTGATTCAGATTGGTTAAAATTTTCTAGCTCTGTGAATTCCGTTTTAAGTTTAAATGATTTGAAAGTTTTTATTCCTTTTTTTACTTTGTAACACAGCATGCTTTAGACTCTTGTAGGATAGTCATTTTTTGTTTTATTTAATTTTCTTTTTAGCTTAATCATGTCTACAAGGTAATTTAAAATAACAATTGGGTTAATAGCTTTGCAATTGAATGATTTTTGATACGAAGTTGTTTTTATTGTGTCAGTTAAGTCTTTAATTATTTTGTTAGCTTCAATTTCAATATCTTCAGAAATGTTAAGGTCAACTTCCGGTAATTTTCGAACTATTTCTGATTTGAAATATTCCCAGTTTATTCTTTTAGAAGTGAATGTTCTTAGCTTTGGACTAATATTAATGAATTCGGTTATCGTTGGTTGATGATCACTAATCGAATTGTTAAGAACTTTATGCGATTTGAAAAATTTGAGTATTGAATTCGAACAAATTGAAAGATCTAAGATATTTTTGCTTCATAGGTAAGTAGGTTTGTTACAATTGAGTATGTGACAATTTTTTTTGTTTAAAAAATCTTCAATAAGATTTCCACTTTGATTTTCTTTGTCACGGTTCCATATTTTATTTTTTGCATTTAAATCTCCTGTGATAATGAAGTTTTTGTATTGCTCTGAGATGTAGTATATTAAATTATCATTGATTTTTTTATTAGAAGGACTCGAGTAAATTGAAAAAATGGCTAATTTGAAGTTATGGTCAATTGTTAATTCGCAGCCAATAGCATTATCAAGATTGGAAATATTTGTGAGTTAAATTTCTGTTGAGATTAAATTATCTTTGATGTAGATTGCCACTCCGCCTTCTCTTCTATCAAATCTATCTCCTCTAAAAATTTAAAAGCCCGGTAGTTCGAATGTTTTGTCTGGTTTTAAGTAAGTTTCGTTTAGACTAATAATATCTATTTTATAAGTTTTAGCGAGTTTTGTTAGTTCTAATATTTTCTGTTCAGATTCAACAGATCGAATGTTGAGGTGAAGAATTTGCAGTTTTTTATTCATGGTGAGATTGAGTGGATTTAGAACTGACGTCCATGATGTTTTGGTTTGCTTCAACTAGATTAGATTGGTTCAAGTAACTTTTTATGTAGTTTCCAAACATTCGGCCCAAAAAATTGGTTTATATTATTTCAGAGTCGTTTTCATATATCGATTCATGGATAGTTTCGATAGTTTCTTAATTATGGCTATAACGAAGAGAATAATGTTGATTGAAGGTGTTTGTTGATTTGGTTGGTCGATTGGGAGAGCTTGTGTTGAATTTTGGGATGAGGTAGCTGATTCGACTCTGATAAATTTTTGACTGTATTTATTTAGTTTTTTTTTTGTTTCTTCTTTTTTTTAAGGAAATTATTAATTGCAGGACATTGTTTACTGACTGCTGGATGATTTCCACCGCAGTTAGCTTATTTAAATAGAGCAGGGTCCTTAACTCTGCAGTTTTTGTGATCATGTTCACCTTGGCAACGGAGACAAGTTGGCTTGTTATTTATGTTTGGACAGGAGAATTTATTGTGAGCAAGTTTTTGACAATGAAAACATTGAGAAAGTTGTTGGCCAAATTTCCATCAAGAGATTCTTACAAAAGTTTTGCCGATTTTGATTTTTTTTATCATTAATTATTTTTTCGAATATATCTTTATCGTTTACAATAGCTTTAATTAAATTTGTTTGTTCGTTAGTGCTTTTTTTAATGATTCTCATCATTTTGATAATGTTGTAGTGTTCTAGCATGAAGTTTTTATTTTCTTCATCTTCGACGTCGAATAGAGAAGATGGAACATCATGAAGTGCTAGAAAAAATCTTGGTGATGAGTCTATAGCTTTTATTCCGTGGGTAAATGCGTCAATTAGCCATGGTTCACTAATGTAATTATTATCTTCTAATGAAGGGGTTCTGATTACTAATTCATTTTTTTTGTTTACATATGCATTAATAATGTTTGCGTTTGGTTTGCATCTTTTTATTTCACGTTGTAATTTTAGATAGCTTTTTTGTTCATTTGGAAAAAAAGAGTTGCTTACAAATTTTGAAATAAAGGATTTTTTTGGTTCTTCTTGTGGCATATTGGGCGATTGTAAATGGGGTGTGTTTATCGTTTTTGTTTTTTTAACCTTTTTTTTTTAAATTTGAAAATGAAAAAAATAAAATAAATAATAATTATACATAAAAAAATAATATTAATTAAATTATATCCTCAGTTTTATTAAATTAAGATTTTATTTGATCAAATATTCTATTTAATGTTCAGAAAATTACGCCAGATTCGTCGATGAAAAATCAAAGTAATAAAAATTATATAACGACAGTTATCTCACCTGTTTTCATAAAGTTCACTTATTTTTCAAGCATAAAAATAATTTTATCATTTGATTAAGCTAATTCTTTTTTTTCAATGATTACAGATCTTTTTTCAAATTTTGTGTTATAAAAAAACTTTCAAAAAATATTTAAAAATTATTTTAATTGTTTTTGATTCTTAATTTTTTACAAACTTTCAACAATATATAGAAAATATCTCTCTGAATTTAATCGGGGCCATATCATTACATAGAAAAAAAATGTACTTTACAAATCAATTTTTTAAGAAATTTAAAATTCGATTTAGATAGTATAATATTGATTTTAATGAAATTGTGTTCAACAGAATCAAAATTAAGAATCAGGCAAATTTTAGTTGCAAAGTTAAGGCTCTTTTAACATGATTGAAAAATAAAATATGAGGCAAAATTTGATTGCGCATTTAGAATATTTTTATTTTGATCAAATTGCTATTAAAAATTTTCTGAAAAATCTTTTCTTAGCACTGGAATAATTTTTATAGCTTTTTTGATTTTGTTATCTTATTTTAACATAAATTAAAGTATTTGATTTTAAAAAACCGATGGTCTTGAATTAAATTTTTGATGTGAATGCAGCTTTTTAATCAGAAAAATGAACTCAATTCAATTTAAAGAAAAATAACTAATTTTTACTTTATGTTAATTTTAGATAAATATCTTTTTTAAGATATGGTTATAATCATTCCATTAGTTCAAGATTGATAATATTAAATTAGATAGGTAGAATTGAATTTTTTTTTTTACTTATAAAAAATGGATGAAAATTTTCCAAAAAAAAAGAGAAAAAGAGTTAAATCAATAAATGATGAGTTAAATTTATTTAGCCAATTTTGGAATGTAAAATCATTCAAGTCCAAATATGAATTAGAGCAATACGTAAATAGAAACAGTTATAAGTACAGAAGTACGGAAGATAGAACAGAGAAGCAGCGTTGTCGATTTTGTTTAGCAATAAATCCGAATAGTCTACAGCACATGGTTCAAATTTATTTAAATTGTAAACAATGCATTAGGAACAATTTTAATTGCTCTAAAACTAATATTTGTGAAATACAAAAAAAATACGAGCTATTAACTAAACACAAAGATTTGTGTCCCTCAGAATGGATAATATTTGATGAAAATAAGCCAGATCTTGTTTTAAAAATGAATGAAAATGATACTGAAAAAAAAATAGAAAACAGTTCTTTGATTGATGATGATCTATCTGAATTTTTTTTAAAAATGAACATAACCAGTCAAATTCAAAGCGAATACTATAGTACTACTGGTGGTTTTTATGTTTGGATTGTTGGAGACGTATTGCCTAGTCAAAAATACTTATTTAAAGAAATATACCTGATAAAAATAAAAAATAATTGGATTGAATTTCGAAATGGTACACAAAAGCACAATTTTAAGCATATCACGAGTTATTTGGATGAAATTATTTTAAGACGACAAGATGGTTCTATATTCAAACTAAATTCTCAAAGGTTGTATAATTGCGAAGAAAATGAAGTTGAATATGAAGGTGAATGGATTTTTGATTCAAATAAACAAGTAAACATTCATTCAATTGTTTGAATGAGTTTTTTTTATATGTAATTATTAGTTTCCATGCACTGAATGTTCAAATGAAATAAATAAAATGGTATTTGAATGCGATAAACACAAAAATGGTAAAAACAAATTTAAAAGAAATCGACTGGAACCAAACAAACTTGCCGAAATTTAATCTAACATTAATTTCGGTAGAATAATTTTTATTTCGGTAAAAATGAAGTCAAATGACTTTTTTTTATTTTAGTCATTCAAAGTTATTGACTTGACTTTGAAAATACTCTGAAATTATTTTTTTATTTTGACTTTTGCATAAGTCGGCAATAAATGTGGGTTACATTCTTTACTTGACAGACTAGTATTCTCTTAACAATAGAAAGCCGGGATGATTAATTATAAATAATTTCAAATTAAATTTATTTAATAAGTATAAGAAGTTGATTTTAAGCTTATTCATTTTTTTTTAATTTTTTAAAAATTTATTTTTCTGAGATAATATACAAGCTTAAATTTTCTGCTGACTCCAAGGTTTGTATCACCCAAATTTAGCCTTTTCATAGCTGATTTTTAAATTTTTACAACATTTTAAAGCTTTATTTTTAGGCTATTGAAAATTTATTTTGTTTTTTTTCATTTTTAATACAAACCTCTTTGGTTTTTCTTTTCATCTTTGCATCTATTAAATCAAATACTCTTTCAGAAAGTATTTTTTTAACACGTTCTTTGGTTATTCTCCGAAAACTTTCGCCATTCCTTTCAGACTCAATTAGATCAAATTAATAATTATCATTGTTGAATTCCAAGTAAGAATTAAGACAGTTTTTTAGTTTGAACTACTTTATATTTTTTTTTGTAAATTTCGAGATATTCAAGATCTTATGAGTGAAAATAATAATTCTCTAATATTTAAAAAAAAATTGATGATTTTCAAAAATACTCTTTTTGGGGAAAAATCTGAATAATTATGTTATTTAGCAGTCAACACAAGAAAGGACTTTTATTAATTTTTTCAAATCAATTTAAATTTAAAAAGACTAAATAATACTTTTTAATTTTTAAGAAGATTGGCACAGTTTTAATTAAATTTAGTAAATAAATCTAGATTTTCAGTCGATTTTGTAAAACTCTCAGAATCTCTGTATCTAATTCCTAAGTTTTATTGTTTTAAACTAATTTAGATTTAAATAATCTGAATGATCCAAATGAAAACCGATGTTGGAAAGCAAATATCAAATATGATAAAAAATATTTTAGAAGAAGAAGTTTTTCTACTTGGGAAGAATACTGTAATGATGAGATTACTGATACTTTCAAATTTATCACTTTCGATAAAAATGATGATTTGATAATTCAAAGAAATTCAAAAGAAAACCCTGACTTTTTACGATTTACTGGTCGTGAATTATTTATCGGTGCAGTCAAAGATTATATCTATTATCCATTGTACACTGGTTTTTGGCAGAAAGAAAGCATTTTTAAAAAGCTGAATTCAACTGAATTCGAATCAAACACATTCGATAACAGAAATGTTAGTCTTCATCTAAGTGATTTTGAAATTGAAAAATATTTAAAATTGGTAAGAAATTATATTCTTGAAAATAAAATTCAAATAAATGGAGTTGAAGATCCAGTTATTCTAAAATATGCTGATACAGACAATATTGAAAAATACAACGAATTTGTTAGGATTGTTAACGTAAAAAAGAACCATTATGTCTTCTGCACGGGTAGTTTTGGTACAGAAAGCGATGTATGCATTTTTGATTGCTCTCAAATTCAACATATTGAGGGGAGCTTAGTCGATCAATTAAAGAAATGGTTTTTAAATCCAACAATAGCTACATATATAGCAAGAACTCAACAACAAGACATACAATTCAGTGCTTATCATTCTTTAGCTTTGATGACTGAATATGTAATGAAATTTGGTCAAATAAATTTATTAGATATGGAAAATTTAATCTTTGATGAGACAAAACTAGCTGACCATTTTATTAAAATTATCGAAAAACAAGAAATCAGTGGTTTTCCTATCAAAGAAGATTCAAATAAAAATATTGACACGAACTTAATTTTTGACGTCAACTGCATGCTCCCTTCACCTCTTCCTGAATTAGAACAAAATATGCTTTTTGAAGAGAGATCTCTTGGTTTTTTAGAATAGTTTTTAAAGAAAATAGCAATTTTTATGATAAATTTAGATATCAAACAGTGTTTTTCAACTACAATTGTTTCAGTTTTATTTTTTTTGATCAACTTTTAGTTAAATAAAATAAAAAGAATTTACAATTTTAGAGTCTTTAAATTTTAAATTGGAAATTGAAAAATGCTCAATAAATAAGAAAATCTATTTTTTAAACATCTAGGCTTTTATTTTTTTATTTAAAAAGTTTTATTTTTAAAAATTTATCGCTATTTTATCATTATTCAGCTTATTTTGAATTTCTCTTCAAAATCAAATTTTCAACTCAAATATCAAATATCACCAATACTTAAATTTTTAAATTTTAAAGCTAGTATTAATGGCTACTATTTATGCTGCAATTATAAATAATTTAAATTATATAAAATAAACATAAATTTTGGAACGTAATATTCTATTTTTTTAATATGAGCAATCAACCGTTAAATTTAAAAAGAATCATTTAATTTAATTATGTAAAAGTAATTTTTTTAAATGAATCCACCATTATTTAAATTTTAATCTTAACTTGAGCTCGAACCAAACTCTTTGGCTTTCTGCAATGATTTTTTATCGCTACAATTAAGATATTAGCTGACATCAATACTATATATATTTATAAATAATTCATTTATTTGATGAATTAATAATAAGGCTATTTTACAATTGACAAACAACTAATGAAATTTGTAATTAAGCTCTTATGTTTTATTTTTATGGCACTTCATTTATCAAAATTTTGATTAGCTTTTAAAAATCTTACATGGAGAAATTAATTTGGTTTATTAAGGCAATGAACTAATCTGACAAATGATGGATAAAATGATATAGTGTATAGTGTTTAAAACGGAATCTCCAGACGAAATAACCTATTTTTGGATATTTGAATTTAGGTTTCAAATTTTTAAGACCGGATTTTTACAAAAAAAAATTCATTTTGTTGAATTAACAATAATTTTTTATTTAATTTAGAATTTACAATAGATGCATTAAGTGCAGTGTTCATATTTATTCACAATTCTTATATTAATTTAAAATCATACTAATAAATGAGTAGCTAATTAAAATTTTACTTGGTTTGACAGGTTCTTTAATTTAGAAGATGTTTATTAATATTTTTGTTTCTTTTTAAAATTCAAGCAAAAAAGCTGTTTATCTTTAAATTAAAATAAAAATATCATTAATTTTAAAATAAAAACATCATTAATTTTAGTTAGAGTTTTAAAAAATAGACAAAATTGTTTCATTATAAAGCAATTTTATTGTATCTTATTCGCTCTTTGTCGAGCATACGATCATTACTTTGGATTATCACTCAAGTCGATCCTTTGCTTTTAGCGTTTTGGTTAACTCTTATGTGATTATTACCAGAGACCTCCAAGCAACTACTTGTCATAGTGAAATGAGTTAAATATTTTCATATCAGTTCAGACAACCCATAGCATCCGCTTCCATGCATTATTGTAGGTTTAACAAACGGTGTTGCTAATCGCTTCCTCTCGTCTGCTGTAGATATTGATTCCCATACTGGTTGAAATCTAGCAAGGATAAAAGTTGTTTTTTCCTTTATTTTAATTTTTCACTATTCTCAATATTATACTTTTTTATTTCTAGAGTACTTCTTACTTTAATTCTGCAAATGAAACTTTAGTAGGGTTACAATTTGAAATCATATCTAGTTCTTCTTTCAAATCCTAGCATAAATTAATTGATTTTTTATTTTAACAATTAAAATAACAACTATTGATGATTTGACTATCGAAAATAAATTAGTATTAAATAAGGTTTTAAAACAATACAACAAAAATTAAAAATTTTCATTAAAGTTAAATTTTGTATAAACAACAAAAAAGTCTGTTTTAATAATTTTTATATTTATCTACAGGGAAGCTTAGAATTATAATTTTTGAAAAAAGTGATTTTCGTTTCTTTAAATAAATACATGTTTGAAAATTAAAAAAAAAAACTAATAAATCATGAGAGGAGATATCATGTATTAAATTTATTAATTTTTCAATTCTTTTTTCTACAATTAATTGTGCGTTTTTTCATTTTTAATTATTTTTGCTTTAAAAACTTGTCATGATAATGATCAAAATGAGATAAATCCCATATTTTTATTTTTTTTCTGTTTTTTTTTTATTAAGTTTTCTCAATGTCTTAAAATTACAAATTCTTATTTTAAATTAAAATATCATTGATTTAAAAAAAAATAAACAATTTTTTATAATTTTATTTTTACATCAAAAATATATTTTTTAATTTTGAACTGAAATGAAGTGTTTAATTTCATATTAGTTAGCTATCAGGTTTCAACTTATTCTATTTAAAAAAAATAATTTTATTAGTTAAAAAATTAAATGGATGTCTTAGTTTTATTCATTTTCTTTTAATATTACTAAGATAAATTTCAAAGCTTTTTGGTCATGTTTTAACTAACTATTATTTTAAATTAAATAAAATTTCAACTTTTAAGTTTCAGACATAACAAAAAATAGTCTGTTAGTACTTATAGTTGCCTTTAGCGATTATTTTATTTAATAGAGAAAATATGTTGCGCTACTAATTACCAAATGAAAATTAATTAAATATCTCTAAAAGTTAATTTTTCTTTATATTGTCACGATAGACTTAAGGAGCTCTACCGATAACTAATTAAAACGTGAAAATTGCACTCATACGAATACTATTTGTTTATAGCAACTAATCGAATAATTGCATGTGAAAACTCTTAATTTTAAAAGTAACTACCTACAAGTTAATAGCGCAAAAATATTTTAAGAATCAATTTATTTATCAAAATAATATAGGTGTAACAATCCAAGAAAAAATCATCTAATAAAATATTAAAATATTAATTTCTCATGTCAATTTTTAGTTCAAGCTGTTTTTAAAATATTCAAGAGTTAATTTGGTTCGTTACATAATCTTATTCGAACATTAATTTGGTCATTAGCAAACATAGGAAAAAGTAATTATGTTCAATTAGCTGACAATTGGACAAACAAGCCCCAATGTTACGCAATTTAATGGTATTTTAAGCTTATAAAAAGAAAATATGATTAAACATTGTCAAGTAGCATTCAAGTTTTAAAACCTAAACAAATATCCCATTTAGTTCCTCTTATTTATAAATATTCCAGTAAGTATCTCTTGAAACAATTTGTTTATTTAGAGCATGTAAAATAATTAGAAGCACTTGAAAAAAAATGTTCGAGAGTCTCTTTGATTTACCTTTGAATAATTTTATTTTATTTACGCATCGCTTACTATAAATCCACTTGTTAAATTCCTCATCTTGGACATTTTCAAGATAAGTTTTGTTTCAGAAAATTTAAAATGTCTAGTCTTTGCTAAAACAATAAATTTGATAAAGTCTCATGAATTTATCGAATTTTCTTCTTTTTTTTTTGTTTCAATCAGAAATTAATGACCGAGGTGTCCGATCAAAATAAATTAAGAAAAAATATAGAAATTAATTTTTATTTTTCAATTGAAAAATATTGTTTCAATTAATAGCTAATATTAATTTGTGCAAGTCGGTTAGGGTTAAATAAGCTCTATTTTGTTTTGTTGGCTTTTCGCTCAATTAAATTATCAATAAACCCGAGAAAAAAAAGTTATTAAAAGAACTGACTTGATAGAGAAAGAGAGTTGAAAAAATTAGTACAAATCTAGACCGAGGCGATGTGCTAAAATTCCAATCTTAGATGAACTATAAGATTTCTTGATTTTGTTTATAGCGAATTTAATTCACTAAATTTTTAGCCGAAAATAATTAAAAAAACACGTTGGCATATAATAAACATCACCAATTTAGAAAATGTGTCAAATGTTCGCTTCGCATTAGGCAAGCTATTTCAAGTGCTATTTAAGAGATGCTATAATTAATAATTGCATAAGAGTCTCGATTTTGATTGATTTATAAAGAAATGATTGGTATCAAACAGAGAATGGAGCCACTAAAATAGCCAAAAGGGGTTAAATTCGTGTTCAATATAAATTTTAATTAAAAAATAATAAATTTGGACAAAGGAAGAAAATTGAGAAAAAGAGCTCGTTTTTTTTTGTTCTTAATTCTAATTCCATTTTAATTAGGGCTTAATATCATCTGACAAGAATCGAATTTGTTTTAAGATAACTGAATTTTCGATGAATTTGGCATGCAAAAATATGCTTTAATTTGACATAGAAGAGAAACGAAAGAAAAAAATATTTCGGCGGTGTTGATTGACTGGAAATAATCATTTTAGAATCGTGATTCGTTTCGTTTACAACAAAAAATATATGGCTTCTTTAAGTATTTCATATATTTTTAGCTTATCATTTAATAAAGCCCTAGTCTTTAAATGAACCCTTAAAAATTTTTTTTGATAAGACTTCCTCCACGATATCTCATTTCAATAAACCTATTTTTTTAATAAAAATATTTTTTTTTAAATAGATTAGTAAAATGTTAGAAATTTTAATATTGATTTTTTTGCCCCAATTGACCATTGCCAATTTTAATTATCGCCAATATGAATCGGACGAAATATTGCTGCCAAGTGTTTTGAATTTGGAAAAACCTTCTTACACAGATAGAAATTTGTTGCCCAGAGAATCGCTTGATGTTTATAACAATAGAGGAGGACAAAAGTGTCAAGAAATCACAGTTCCAATGTGCCGCAACATTGAATACAACATGACATCGTTTCCCAATCAGTTTAATCACGAAAGTCAGCAGGAGGCAGCTGCAGAGGCGCACCAATTTTGGCCTTTAGTTGAAATAAATTGTGCCAAAGATCTAAAATTTTTTCTTTGCTCAATGTACACACCAATTTGTGTTCCAAACTACCCACAGCCGATCAAAGCATGCAAGTCTGTTTGTGTCAGAGCCAGACTCGGTTGCGAAAAGTATATGAAAAAGTTTGGATTCGAATGGCCAGAGCACATGAACTGTGATCTTTTTCCTGAATACGGCACTTCTGATGTATGCATGGATCCCATGGACGCTGAGGAACAAAAGAGGCAAAAAGTATTCGACGAGAGCATTCAGCATCAAAAAACAATTAAAATAAATGAGAATTTTGCTTCAAAACAAAATGAAAAATTGGTTGAAAATTTCGAAAACGAAATAGTTGAATCGGAACTGGCAAACAAAAATCGCCAATTCGATACATTCAATAAAATGTGCATCCATCCGTTTATTAAAATAACAGACTTAAATGATCACCGCTTTAATAGAATTTCCACTTCAGAACTAAGCAATTGTGCCCAGCCATGTCAAAGCGTGTACTTCAGTCATCAAGAACGACAACTAACATACTATTGGCTTCTATTCTGGTCATTTTTGTGTCTGTTCAGCACATTTTGTACTGCCTCAACATATTTTATTGAATCATCTCGCTTTCGCTATCCAGAAAAGCCAATTATCTACATGAGTATTTGCTTTATGTTCATAGCCATCGGATATATGGTTCGGTTTATGGCCGGTCATCAGCAAGCTTGTGAGATCGACAAATCAATCAGATATTCTAATTCTAATAGTTTAAATTCTTTAACATGCACTGTGACTTTCATACTAACTTATTATTTCAGTATGGCTGCATCAGTTTGGTGGGTAATTATTTCACTCACTTGGTTTTTGGCTGCTGGTCTCAAATGGGGTACAGAGGCCATTTCAAAATACGGTCCATATTTTCATCTATGTGCATGGATAGTGCCTTTCTTTAAAATCTTTATGATCTTATCCATGTCACTGGTTGATGCAGATGCACTCAGTGGCATGTGTTCTGTAGGAAATTTAAATGTTCAAAGTTTGAAAATTTTTGTTATATATCCATCGGTTGTTTATTTAACCATCGGTATGGGTTTTCTAATTGCAGGATTTATTTCTCTGGCAAGAATAAGAAATATGATTAAAAAACAGCATGCTGATTTAAAGAAGGCTAATAAATTGGAAAAATTAATGATTCGTATTGGAATTTTTTCGATTTTATATACTGTTCCAGCCAGTTGTGTCATTGCATGCCAAGTGTACGAGTATTACTACCGAAATGAATGGGAAAAGTCAGTTCTATGCCGTAACAGGAATTATGGAAAAAAATTTTATCTCAATTTGGAAGATGACTATGAGCTTGTTGGCGAATTTTGCTCTAGAGCCAAAATTGAAAGCTTACCAGAATTTTCAGTTTTTCTTCTTAAATATTTCATGAGTTTAATCATTGGTATAACATCAGGCGTTTGGATATGGACATCCAAAAGTTTAGAATCATGGAAAAAATTCATAAGGAAAATTTTCGGACACCAAAGTTCAAATGACGACTCTGATTCTGAAATATCTGATGTAGAGTCTTCATGCTTTCCAGTATTCTCACCAAAAAAAAGAGTTTGTCGTCTGCAAAAGAATTCAGTTATCTATTTTCAAGCCAACGATGAAGACAAAAACCACGCTAATCCTTATGAAATTGACAGTTTGAAATTTAATGGCTTAAATTTAATTAAATACAATCAATATGGTTCTAATCAACAAATGCTTTATCAAAAACCAGAAAACCTAGTTGGAATACCATCTAAACAAAATGCTCACTCGGTTGCATCAATGGGCCACCATCAAAATTTACTATTCAATCCAACACAAAATGGACTTTCAAACCCTTCTGTTTTTGTCTATGATTATAGTGCCTCTACTTTGTACAAAAATTTGCCTCAAACCATCAATACTACATCCACTACTAACGCATCCTCGATACCATCTACTCTCAATAAATAATCATTTTTATCTAAACTATTTTAAACCATTTTTACTTAATAATTTTATTATTTAAATCAAAATTACTTATTTGTTTTGTAAATAAAATCTTGAACAAAAAAAATATTAAATTTTAAATTATTACAATCAATTTAGAGTTTCATTATTTTTATTATTAAGTTTTATTTTGTGTGTTTTTATTTAAAGTTTTAAAAGTAAATAATAATTCAATTAAATCCAGTTTTAAAGATGATTAAGTGATATTATTTAATACATTATTTTAATTTTTTTAAACAGCAAATTGAAATATCTTGAACGTTAAATTCTAATTGTTTAGTGCCAAAATATTAATTATCAATTTCGGATATATTCCCTATTAAACTCCTAATTATCATATCCAATTTTACGCAATTTGCTTCGATCCAAACTCACTATTGTGAATCTGAACTGATATTTGGTTACGTCTAAGAGACATGGGACACTAGAGAGGAACAAATTGAAGAAAGAAAACAAAGAAGAAAAGCTAGAAACAAAAAGCTTTTTGAGAGACGTTTTTTATTAAAACAAAAAAACAAAACGTCAGAACAAGCAGCTAAACTATCATCTCAGACAAAACCGTTTTTTTTCTTCTCGTTCATTTAATTAAATTTAAAAAAAAATATTCTTATATATAAAGTAGTTTACAAACATAGTACTGTAAACAAAGGTGTATGTCATTAATTGTTTTATTTATATTTATTCAATAAACTAACAAACCAAACACAGACGTAGATGCGGCTAGTCGTGGTTTATTACATAGTTAAATATTAAAGTTTAAAAATAGTTTTAAAAATTTTTAATCGAGTCAAATCAAAGCAAAATTTGATATTAGTTTATGCAATTAATTTATATTTTATAATTTTGGGAATAAGAGTTAAATTTAAAATAAATTTATTTCAAAAAATGCACTGGCCGGGAATCGAACCCGGGCCGCCCGCGTGGCAGGCGAGCATTCTACCACTGAACCACCAGTGCTCATTTATCATTAATTAATTTCTTTTTTTGTTTATAAGACCAACTAGAAATTTAGTTAATTTGAATTTTTATAGGTTTGTAATAGATGTAAAGCCTTAACGAGTTTTACTTATAAAAATGTAAATTACTATATTTAGAATGATATTATCAATAAAAATCAATTAATGGTGAGCCATATATATTTTTGTTTTAGCATTTAGGAAATAAAATAATGTTTATTTTGTTTATTAGATTATTTAAATACAAAATTATAATTTATTCAGCTAGATTTTTTTCACATTAAATATTTTATGCAAAATGTTATTTATTTTCATATTATGAGTTAATTTTTAGAGCAAAATCATTGTTTTCAACAAAGTTCTACCACTCATAACCTAAAACTCAATATTGCATTTTTCTGATGAATGTTTTATAAAAATTAATGTTAACTTAAATAAATAAAAAAAAATATTTAAATTTTAAAATTAGCTATGTCTTCAAATTTTTATAATTTTATTGTACACATTTTAGTTTATGCAATTTAAGCAATTATTATATTCATAGGAAAATTGAATAATTTCACACTTTTTTCTTCTTAAATATTGATAAAAATCATTACTTTGATTAGACTCTACTTTTTTCCAAATAAAAATCCTAATAAATGCAAAATCTTACAATTTTTATTTCCATTATCGTTGTTTTGTTTTATATAAGATAGCTCAAGTGAAAAATATTCTATGATAACTTTTTATATTGAAAATATTTGAATTTTTTTCAAAATAAATGTCTTCAATTAATTTTAAACATTTAATTACTAGATTAAAAAAATATTGTTCAATAAACTTTATTTTAAAATTAATAAAATTTTAATTGTTCAAAATCGAATTATTTTCAATTTAAATTATTATTTTCGGTCATAGATCAGTTAAAAATTCTCAATCTACAAGCGAATATATCGGCTAGAGTCTAATTAACATAAATCAATTTTCTAAAATTTTATTTTTAATTTCAATTTAGAAATTCAATTTTTTTAATTAATAAGAGTCCATTTTTAAGAAAAATAAGAAAACAAAATGGGCACCAAAGTAAACAGAAAAGTATTGAAAACATTGGCATATGCAGCAACTGGGGCTCTTGGTTTGGGAGCGTATACGTATTACAAAAGCCAAAATAGTGTATTGCAAGCTGCACCAAAACCAGCTAATTGGTTGACAGAATTGCCTTCTAGAGAGGCACAGGTTGAGTCTTTGAGCACCACACCTGAATTCGATATTTTGATAATAGGTGGGGGTGCTACCGGAGCTGGTTGTGCCGTAGATGCGGCCAGTCGTGGTTTAAAAACTGCATTAGTCGAAAAATATGATTTTTCTTCTGGAACTAGCAGTCGCAGTACCAAGTTAATTCATGGCGGTGTGAGATATTTACAAAAAGCAATTATGCAATTCGATATTGAACAATATCGAATGGTCAAGGAAGCACTTACAGAAAGAGCTAATCTGATAAATATAGCACCACATCTAAGTTATCCTTTTCCAATTATGTTACCTGTTTACAAGTAATTTTTCAAATTTTTGCTTTATTTTTATTCATTAAGATTTATTTTGCAGGTTATGGCAGATACCTTACTTCTGGGTAGGTATTAAAGCATATGATGTAGTCGCCGGACGACAATTGTTAAAACCAAGTTATTTTATATCTAAAAATACTGCTTTGGAGTTGTTTCCCATGTTAAAAAAGGAGTCTTTAGTGGGAGCAATTGTTTACTACGACGGACAGCACAATGATGCTCGAATGAACATTTCATTAGCAATTACTGCGGCTCGTCTTGGAGCCAATGTAGCTAATCATGTTGCTGTAACTGAACTAGTTCATGAAGAAGATGAAAAAGGACAAAAAAAAGTAATTGGCGCCAAATGTATTGATAAATATACTGGCAAAGAATTTTCTGTTAAAGCCAAAGCTATTATAAACGCAACTGGTCCCTACACTGACACAATCCGTAAAATGGATAATGAAAAAATTCCAAATATCTGCCAGCCATCATCAGGAGTTCATATTGTTTTGCCCGATTATTACAGTCCCCAGAATATGGGTCTCTTAGATCCTAGCACAAGTGACGGTCGAGTTATTTTCTTTTTACCTTGGCAAAAACATACTATGGCGGGCACAACAGATACACCATGTGCTTTGACTGATTATCCCACTCCGGCTGAAGATGATGTTAATTTTATTATTAATGAAATCAAGAATTATCTGAATAATGATGTACAAGTCAGAAGAGGAGACATTTTGAGTGCTTGGTCAGGCATTAGACCCTTGGTTAGTGATCCAAACAAAGCAGATACACAGTCATTAGCCCGTAATCATATAGTCCATGTTTCGGACTCTAAATTGATCACCATTGCTGGAGGTAAATGGACTACTTATCGACACATGGCTGAGGAAACTATCGATGCTGCAATTGAGGCATGTGGACTTAAACCAAAAAATGAATGCATTACGAAAGGTCTATTTCTCGAGGGTGGCCACAATTGGACTCCAACGTCTTACATCAGACTTGCTCAAGATTTTGGAATTGAAACAGAAGTTGCTATTCATTTGTCTAACACCTATGGAGATCAAGCAGATAAAGTCGCTGAACTGAGTAGTTTGACAGGCAAGCGATGGCCAGTAGTTGGCGTTAGACTTCATCAAGAATTTCCATATATTGATGCGGAAGTTAAATATGCTGTTAAAGAGTATGCACGAAGTGCTGTTGATGTTATCGCTCGACGCACCAGAATGTCTTTTTTGAATGTTCTTGCGGCTGATGAAGCCTTACCAAGTAAATTATATGCTTTAGTTTTTAATCTTTTTTTGACGCTTCAAACTCAAAATTAATTTTAAAAATTATTTATTTGATTAGAAATTGTGGAGATTATGGCAAGCGAATTGAAATGGAGCAAGCAGAAGCAGCAAGAAGAATTGGAACATGCTAAAGAATTTCTAAAGCGGGAAATGGGTTTGAATTTGAAGTATCAAATGAAAACAACAGTTCCAATTAACTTCAGCAAAGAAGAAATTAGCACATATATTAAACGATTTAGAAGCTTGGACAAATCAAATAAAGGCTACATAACTCACAAAGATTTAAGAGCTTTCTTTAAAGTAAATACGGTTTTGCAATATTTTGAACTAGATTTAATCCAATTCATTTGAAATTTTAATAATTTCTTAAAAAATAGAAATATAAAGATGAGGAAGGCTTTTTTGGCTTTAGAAAGGCCTCGAGTCGCGTAAGTTAATTCCATTCTCAAATATTTTTAACAAAGATATAACCGACATTAACACTTTTGATTTTTTTTGGGTAAATTTTTTTTCCAAAGGTCTAAAAATTAATTTGCAAATGTTTTAGATGAATGAAATATTTCATTAGCCAAAATAAATGCCTGCTAAATTCCAAGACTTTATATGTAATGATAAATTGATAAAAATCCATTGAATTTTTTGCATATAGATAAAAAATAAAATTAATAGATAACGAACGAAGAACAATTTTTAGACTTATGGAATGGCTCAGAAATTCACAATGGCTTTTTATTTAGATTTAATAAAAAAACAGATTTTTTTCCAAATAAAGAAATAAGTGAACTTGAAATAATAAAAAATATTGTTAAGTTCAGAAAATTTCGTTCTAAAGTTAAGTAAATTTAAGTTTAAACTCAAAAGGCTAAAATTCTATTTCAATTTAACATAAAAACTCACTTTCATTTTATTTTATTTTAATCATTTAAAAACAAAAATTGATTTTTAAAAAAATCTTCACTAATAAAAATTATTGTTTATTTATAAAATGGAAATAAAATTTTTTTTTAAGGAATCTCAAGAAGAAATTCCGGAAGATGAATTACATTTATTGATAACTGAAGTAGACACAAACAAAAACGGACTCATCGAATTAGATGAAGTAAATTTTAGAATTTAATTTTTAATTGAAAATTAATTTTATTTCATTTTTAGTTTTTGCAGGTAATATTTTGCTGTAATAGTAAGAATGCAAAAAATTCTATTAATTAAAATTTTAGCTTATGTCCGCAATGAAAACAGGAGCAATTGGTCAAAGTCGATTTTCGAAAGCAAGTTCAATCAAAAACAAAATAAACACAACTCGAAGTGGAGGTGGAGTTTGAAACTTTGAGAATTTTTTAGAATAAAGAAAAAAATAACTTATTATTACTAATTTTTTTATTTTTTAAAATTTAAACCATAATTTAACATTAAAAATAAATTAGATTTAATTAAATTCATTATTTATTTACACAATTTTTTATGGACATATTCTTATTGCTATGATAAAAATTATTTTTAGATTAAATTTGCTATATGAGTTGATAAATAAAAATTATAAAGCAAAAAATAAGTTCAAAAATCAATGATTTAAAAAAAGGGGGTTCCAATTTTTATTAATGAAAGTATTTATGATTTTATCTTATTTAGAATTTTAGTATTTTTTTTCAAAATTTTAATCTAATTTCAATAGAAATTATTAATACCACATATTGACTTGTTTTTTAGCCACAAGTCTTAAGTCAAGTCAAGTCAATGACATAAATTTTTCTTTTAAGTCAGAACATAATGGATGAAATCCATCCTTTGATATTAAAGAACTGTGCCAAAGCCGTGTCCAGGCCGATACATAAAATTTTTGAAAGCTCGCTTAAATTAAGAAAGATACCAACTTATATAACATCAATTTTCAAAAAAGGAAGTCAAATGGAACCTGTATTAAAGACCAGTATCCCTCACATCAGTGGTATGAAAAGTATTAGAGAGTATAATCAGAGATCAGCTTATGCTTTTTCTTCAGATAAAGTATGGCACAATTGCCTCATTTTCAAAATGGAAATATCGGGACTCCGCATTACATAATTCAATGGTGCAAAAACTACATCTCCAACAGAAAGTTTAGAGTCACAGTTGCTAACTATCACTCACCTGAACGTAACATACTCGCAGGTGTGCCTCAAGGATGTGTTCTCAGTCCATTACTTTTCTCTATTTATATAAACGATATACCCGGAAATTCCAAAATATCAATTCGTATTCGCTCCTATTTGCCAACGACCTACTTTATTATTAACTTTTCAAAAACCACAAAGACGTCTGCAAATATATCAATCGCCATTTAATCGATCTTCAAAATTGGCTTAACAAATGGCGTTTATTATTCGTCACGCATAAATTCAACTATATGTTGTTCGAGAAATGCAAATCATCTACTTCCTTCGAGTTACTGCTTTACGGACAAAAAATCGAAAAATGCAATCAGCAAACCTTTTTAGGTGTTGTATTTGATGACAAACTCAACTTTTCTTCGCACTTAGAAAAAATTGCAGATACATGCTCGAAGCGATTAAACATTATCAAAATATTATCCCATAAGTCATGAAAACTTAATCCTAAAGTCTTAGTTAACATTTATTTATCTCTTATTCGCTCTTTATTTGACCATTCGGCTATTCTCAGTCCAGCTATCTCCTCATACAAGCTTAACAATTCAAAAGATTCAAAACAATGCATTTCGACTCATAAACCCGTCGACACTTGAATCTATACATTGAATACACTAATTATTCAAATGGCAGAATTTTAAATCATAGTACATTATTTTGCCCAATTAAGAACAAAATAATCGATTTTCTTCAAGCGAATTCAAAATAATTAGCTATCTTACTTCGAAATTATAAACTATTTTACTTTTTATTTTTATTTATTTTTTTTTATAATTATAATAAAAAATTTTGCTGAAGACCGTAATGGTGAAACAGCTTTACAAAAAAAAATTTAAAGAATTGAATACTATTCTGTCAAAGCTTGAATTCTTTAATTTTTCCTTTTAATGAGCAATCTTAAAAAAAATGTACTCAATAATTTTTCATCTAATCATCAGTAACCAACTCAATAATATCTGTCTGGAAAATTACCTTAAGGTTATTAATAGACTGAATAAAAATTTTATAATTCATTTAGGGCTTAAGAGCTCCAATTGCATGCATGGACCTAGAACCTTACATAAAAAAATATACAAGAAGAATTTTGTAATAAGTGGGTGAAATTTTAGCTTTGTCCGAATATCTGTTCATATTTTAATTTAGGTTTGAAAATTTCGCAAAAAGTTAATCCTCACCCATTATTTAGACATGATTTAAAATATCTGATAAAATTCTTTTGAGCAAAAAAATATTTCAAACAAACTTTTTTTAATTTTTATTATAGAGAAAAATGCTGATTTTTTTTCAGATAAAATTAGAACAATAAAATAAATTAGAACAAAATTAAGCTTCATTATATCAGGAAGGTTTATCATAAAACTCAACTTAAATCAAGCCGAATGATTATTATAGATGACAATTTAATTTGTTTTAGTTCTCAAATAAAATAAAAAAGTTTCAACTGTTCTAAATTTGTATTCATCTTTAGATTTTAAAATCTACAAAAAGTTTTGATTTGAAAATTTCAGAAGAAATAATTTTTTATGCATTTTTTTTCTCATAATTCACCGTCATATTTTATCGAATATCGATCCTTCGATGGAGCTAGTTTAATGAAAACAGACTCTGGAGGAGTAGTTGGAGATTTCGGTTTATCGCTATCATCTTTCAAATTAGGTAAATGTTTATCATTGGATGGTTCAGCTTTTGAAGGCTCTGGAGTCGGATCTGGTCCATTGTGAAATTCTCGATGAAGCTTACCCGAGTGCAAGTCCTCTACAAACTTAGCCAAATTAGTTCCTTCCCTACAATGTAATTTATCTAAAAAAATTCAATTTAAAAAAATCTAGTTAATCATACGTCATTTTTTTATAATCCGGAAATAAATACATGTGTCTAAAACTATCAATTGCCAAAACTGGTAAATCCGCAGCTGTTTTACCAAGATGATGTAGTGGATGCGAGAATTTGTTTCCATCAGCATGAACAGAGGTGATTGCGTCTATAATAATATTCTATATCTTTTACCCTCAATTACAAAAAAAATAAAATACTTTTAAAATGTGGGAGCTGTCGGGCCACCTCTCTCTCAAACACTTTAACAGATTCAGTATCTTCCGGCTTGTGAAATAAAATAAGAAACGGTAAGCCCTCTTCTGTCAATTCCTAAACATTTAATTTTAATTTCCTGTTTTAAAAACTGTGACACTTAATTACTTCAGCATTTTCAAATGTTATTTCTCTAACCAAAGGAGTACATTTTTCATTAGCCCATGCATATACAGTTTCATAGTTATTTAAATCTCCATTAAAAACAATTTCATTATGCTCCAAATCCTAGGTAAAAATTATAAAGCTAGTTTATACATTAGGATTTTGCTTTTACTTGTTTGAAAGATATTTGTTCTGGATTGTCTCGTTGGACTTTATCTTGTTCACTTAATCGAAAAATTTAAAAAAAGAAAAATTTAAAAAAAAAAGTTAGTATTTACGCTAAAACAGCAATAAAT
Organism: Brachionus koreanus; assembly: GCA_016987375.1. Lineage (NCBI taxonomy): Eukaryota > Metazoa > Rotifera > Eurotatoria > Ploima > Brachionidae > Brachionus > Brachionus koreanus. The sequence goes on from PJRA01000412.1 coordinate 1,555,152, forward strand.
GAGCAACTGTCACGCAAAATGCTTGATAATTTTTCAAAAGCTTTATAAGACTCTACTTGATCACTCAAAAAATAGCCTATCAAGATTCTTTTTTTTTTCTTTGAAAAAAAAATCAGAAACATTTAAAAAAAAAATTAGATATGTTTACCTCGCTCAAAGCAATGCTAAATTCCGGATAAGTAGTTACTTTTTTAATCGGATTTTGAAGCTGTTCGTTAATGTATGTCAGAAAGGCCTCTGTCGATCTTTATAAAATAAATGAAAATATTTAAAGAAAATTGATAATTTTTTTGTCTAAAAATATAAAAATACCTTGCTCCTCTATATTCTTTTTTTAATGCTATTCCATTACGGAACAATTTCAAAGTTGGATATTTATTAACTTGATTTTTAAGGGCGATATCACCTATATAATTTTGTTTTTAGAAAAAAATAAATGAGATAATTGAAAATATACTTTCAGTTTCACAATCAACTTTAGCGATACTTAATTTTCCAATCTTAAAGTTGTTTTTTTATAGGTTTTCGAGTATTTTTTTAGTTAATTATCTTACGGGAAATTTAGCACTAGCTTTTTCGGCAAAATCATCGAAAATTGGTTCCAACATTTGACTAAAGCGACACCTATAAAAGTTTTAATTAAAAATTAGCAAAAAACATTTTATTTCTAGCACTTACCAATTGGCATAAAAATTAACAAAAACAACCTCATTACCAGAAATTACTGAATCAAAGTTTCCCTTATTTAGCTGAAGAGCACCTGAATGGACTTGGTGGATGAAGCACACGCTCTAGAAAAAAAATTGAATTAACTTATACTAAAACAATTGATTCCTACCAAAAGCAATGCTAAATTTTTGCCAAAATTCATGTTTGAATTCTCTTTTAGGTACCTAAGAGATTATTTTTTTTTCAATAATAAAATTATTGACAAATGATGACGAAAAACTATGGTTTTGTTTTAACATTTTTGATTTTTCTCTATTAGTGTACATGTATCATAATAATAATAAATATAAAGGTAAATCAAAATGTGAATAAATATGTCTTAGTTGGTTTTTTTTCTAAACATATATAGAATTTTTTAACACCAATAAGATATTTTTAATCAATTTTTAACTAAAAATTAATTTATTCTAATCATTCTGTATCTATTTTTAAATCAGAGATTATTTAATTAATTGGAAAAAAAATTAAAGCATAGTTTTAAGACATTCAAAATAATCTTAACATTTCTTTTTAAATTACTTTGGACAGCATCAATAATTAGAAAGTTTTGTTTTTTTTTTCTCAAAAGATTGAGTTTTTTTGGAGATGTCGAAAAATTTAAGCTAAAAAATAATTTTATATTTAATTTAATCAGCCTAAAAATGACAAAAAATTTTGAATCAAATTTTTTTTGCTTTATAATAACCGATTTTTATCATGCAGTACTTTAAATATTTGGCTCAAATAATTTTGTTATTCAGCAATTAAAGGTCGATACTTGAATATTTTATGCTTTTTCACTTCTTCTAAGAGATGCATCTTCATATAGTGACTAAATATCTACTCTTCTGAACTCTTGGGTTAAAAAACTTTGAATGATATTTTAACAAAATCTCGATATTTTTGTCAATAACTTCAATTATCAAATAATATTTAATTTCCAAAAGATATATTGAATTAAAAAGTAGAAAACTTGATTTGAATCTAAAAGATTAAATTCATAATAATTAACAATCAAAGGCCGAATGTGTCTTTTTAACTTCATTTGTTACTTTCTTTATTTGTTTTTTATTCAATAAATTTAATCATTTTCTGTAATCGTTTTTCATTATATATTAAATCATTGTAAAAAATCATATAATTTTTGTTACAAAATAATTTTATTTTCATTGAAAAAAGGTAAAAAAACAAAAATAGAAATTGATTAAAAAACCTGTTCAGTCATTAAGTGTTCATTTTACAAATTTTTGCTTTCTAAGCATTAAAAGTGTTATTTGGTGTTTTTTTGTGGCCGTTTAAGGATAGGGTTAAGGTTTGTTAAGAAAAGGAAAGTTGTATAAATTTAAAATTGGTTCCTGACAAAAGTTAAAAATTATCAAAATTATCCTAGAAAAAGTACACAAATGAACATTTTAAGTGATAGGAAAAAATAAGCTCATTGTCTATCGCTAATCTATTTTAAGCAATTAACAATTTTACAATGATTAGGATATGAAATTTTATTTTAAATTGATTAAATTAATTGAAAATTTTAGTTACCATGGTGATTTTCATTAAGTCTAATTAATTATTTAAAAATTAAAAAGATAAATGAACTAAAATTCATGTTTTAGATTTCAGGAATTATAATTTAACCATAAATATTATTTTTAGATTTATAAAATATTTAATAATTAATGATGCTATTTTTTTTACACAACTAATTAAAGATTTAAATAAAATTTAAAATTAAAAATGTTAATTTAATTTTCTTAGAATATAAGAAATAATTATAATTAAGTTTCTCTAGAAATATGCAAAAAGAAAGCAACGTTTTGTGTCTAATTTTTAATTAAAAAACCGGATTTTTAGAAAAAAAATTTAAATTAGTTAATTTAAATTTATTCAGGAATTTTAATTTAGATACTAAAACTCGGTGATTATTTAAAAAATAACGCATTTTAAATTTCAATTCAAAAATTTTCAACTTATCATCCGATTCAAAAAGTTTGCCTCTCACTAACTAAGCTTTAAATTTTCTTTTTATCAAATTTAAAATATGTATAGCTCTTTTGTTCAATTTTATTTTCTCAATTTTGCATTGTTAGCTTTTTTTGCATGTAGAGAAAACAAACAATTATTTTCAATCTTCAAAACCACATTATTTAATTTGGGTTTATCAAAATTTTCTAGCTATGATTTTTAGCCTAGTAAAAATTAAATTTTAATTTTTATTTTAGATATTTTTTAAATCTTTCAATCACTAAAAATGTCTGCTGTGAGTTCAATTTTCGTTTAGTTAAAAATTTTTGTAATATTTTTTATCTACAAGGAATTTAATGCTGCTGCAGAAAAAGTAAAAAATTTAAAAGCTAAACCAACAGACCAAGAATTGTTGGATATTTATGCTTTGTACAAACAAGCCACAGTTGGAGATAACAATACTAGCAGACCAGGAACTTTCTCTTTAGACTTGAAAGGCAAAGCTAAATGGGATGCTTGGGATAAACTCAAAGGAATGGCTCAATCTGAAGCTGAAACTCAATATATTAACAAAGTCAATCAATTAGTTGAACAATATGGTTTGAACTGATGTTTTTATTTCTAAGTGAATTTCTTAGTTTAGTTCGAGAGATTATTTTAATAAAAGTTTTCTAAATTGATTTAAATTTATTAAAAATTTTTTAAAACTTAATTTGTGAAGATAATTGTTAATTAAATTATATATATATATATATAATATATGGGAGATGAAATAATAATAATAATAGGAGATGATCTAAAATTGATCAAAGCTCTTTGCTTAAGAAAAAAAATTAAAAAAAAATAAAATTATATTTGCATCTTTATAATAATAAATTTTAGTGTTTTTCATAAATTAAAGATGCAAAATGAATTTTTCACTATTAAGTTATTCGTTTCAGTTTTTAAAATTTTGTAAATTTTTAAACTGAGAATCAAAAGAATCAAAACAAGTTGAAACTTGAGATAATTTAATGCCTAGTTCGTCTATGGCTTTGATAAAGAAATCGTCATCTGGCAAGCTTTTTTCAATATCCAAATCAGATCCAAAATCTTCAAAAACATTATCATTATTTTCTTGCTCGTTCAACGTAATCGAAAATTTACTGGGTCTCCTTTTAAGATAAGTAATTTCTAATTTAGAGGCTACTTTATTTAAGCTATAATGAGAACTATTGCTTGTAAGGCTATTTGTTTTGTTGCCATCAATTTTAAAATAGCTATTCTCATTAAAATCAAAATTTTTTAAATCAAGCAAATCATTTTTTTCTTTTTCATCTAGTTTGATCAATTTTTTATTATTCACTAAACCTGAATTATGGGTAAACTTTTGGTCAAAATAATCCTCAACAGTCCAGCATTCACATCTAAGCTGATTAATAAAATTGTTATTATTATTTCTATTTGAAACATCGTTTGTCTCATCCAAATTTTTATCTCGGCCAATTAACTTCTTTAAATAAATGTTTATGTTACAGCAAAGATCTGACAGCTTGAAATAAGACACTGAATTTTCGTTAGCAGAATTGTTATTATTCTTGTTTGAAAAAGAATTTTCTTTTTCACTTAAAGATTGAATACTTGGATATTTAATATATTCTTGTTGATCAAAATTATCCAATTCATTTGAGTTTTTAATCTCTCTTTGCCAAATAATATCTTCATGCATTTCACTAGGTTTTAGGTTTTAGAAATTAAAATTTTAATCAAATTTTTAATTCTTAAATTTTGTTGTCATGAGTCTAATAAAATAATTTTAATTTAGATTTAAATATTCTAATTAATAGACTATAAATGGCTGGATCGGCTTTGCGTAGACTAATGGTCGAATTTAAGCGTAAGACATCATTTTTCTTTTTTAATCGTTGTTTTTAATAGCAGTTTCTAGAATTGTCTGAAAATCCACCTGAGGGAATAGTTGCAGGTCCGATCACAGAAGAAAATTTTTTCGAATGGGAATCTTTAATCACGTACTTGTTCAATTTTTTTTATTAAGCTTAATATTTAATATTTAATTATTAAAATTAAAGTGGTCCAGAAGGTACTCCTTTTGAAGACGGAGTTTTTGTAGCCAATCTTTCTTTCCCAAGCGACTATCCTTTAAGTCCTCCAACTATGAAATTTGTTAGTGAAATATTTCACCCAAATAGTAAATTTCTATACTAATAGTAATTTTAATAAAAAAATTTCATTTTGTTAGTTTATCCAGATGGAAGAGTATGCATTTCGATCTTGCATCCACCCGGTGATGATCCGACTGGCTACGAGTCTAGCTCAGAAAGATGGAGTCCAGTACAGTCTATAGAAAAAATTTTGATATCAGTTGTCTCAATGTTAGCAGAGCCCAACGATGAGAGTCCTGCAAATGTTGATGCAGCTAAAATGTACAGGCAGGATAGAGCTAAATTTAATGAAATCGCTAGAAAGTCAGTCAGAAAATCATTGGGACTTTGAATCTAATTTTATATTTAAGTCAGTTTGTGTATTTTTTTTATTTATTAAAAAAAAAATTTTGTTAAATAAAATTTTAATTTCTACCTTATCACTATTTAGTTTTGATTTTTGCCTATTTGAAATATTGAAATTCTAAATTTAAAATGTTTTTAAGCAGATAGGACTGCTTTGGATATATTAAGGAGTAGTGACCAAGTAAGTGTGTAAATTGAAGATTTACGTTTTATTGTTTAACTATTTAAAATATTATATGTTAGAAAATTAAAGGGAAAAAACTCTTCTTTAATGTTAAAAACACTATCTTTTATACTACCTATACTCAGTAAGATTCAAAAAAATAAGCCTTTGAAATAGTAATTAAAATTCAAGTTGAATTGACAAAATATTTTTAAGAACTTTCCATTCCATATTTGAAATATCGAAATTCAAAATTTAAAAATTTAATTAAATTATTTTTTATATAAAATTTTTAAAACAAACTAGAAAAATAACCACAAAAATCTTTGGTAAACATATTAAAGCTGAAAATGTATAAAACCATAATTCATATTTAAATGGCTAATTAAAATTTAATTTTTTTTTAATATTTCTATTGTTCAAATAACTTTATATAAAATTCGACGTTACTTTATAAAAAAAAAATTATTTTTTCTTATATAGTCATCAAAATTAAAACTATTATTAATTATTTTTCATTTATTCATTTGAGAAAAAATTTAAAAACTTTAGTTAAATACAGATATTCACACTAATTCATAATTGTTGTAATGATTGCTTTTTGGCTTTCTTGGACTCTTGTTCGAATTGGCATAAACTGTCGGAATATTTGGTTGATTATGATAGAATATATCTTTTGAAGTTGGCTCTAACATTTTGTCTAAATTTTGCTTATAAGTTGTCCATGATGGTGCTCCAGCTCCAGGTCGACCAAACCAGTCGTTCCAATAAGTCTCACCTTTATGTTGAGGCTTTTTGTAGCTTTCAATACTTTCACTCGTTAAATTATTCTTTTTAATTTTTGATTCTTGTACAAAATTTGGTATATGAGGTTTAGAAAAATTGTCTATCAAATCGAACATTTCTCTTTTTTTAATTTCGGCATTGTTTTGACCACGAGGACCATAGTCGAACTCAAAATTACGGTCATGCATTTGATCCATTATTCAATTTACCCTATTAATTTTTTTATTCTTAACAAGTGTTTTAGTTAACTTTTCGTATTATGTTTAACTGTTTCTATTTAAAAAGTAATTTTAATCAAAATAATTTTATTTAATAAAAATTTAAACTAATAAAAACAAACTAGAAAATTCTCAAATTAAATTTTTGTTTCTTCAATTAGCTACTGTTTAATGACTATTTAGATATGATGAAATTTATTCCTTATTTTTCAGCTTGAATTGAAAATGTATAAACAATGTAACTATAGTTTCTGAATTTTATTTGAGAAGCCAAAATAAATAAATTCGTTAAAATATTAATCAATCTTTTCAGTTTTCGTTCTTTCTAATACTTAGATTTCTCAAGCTCACTATTTAAAATTTTAATTGATATTAATCAACAATGTCATAGCCTTGTTTGATGCTTTTGGCTAATAAACATGAAAAAGTTGTCCCAAATATTTGAAAAACTGAAATAACTAGTAGAAGTCCACCCAATATTGAAAGGTTATCAGAAGTCCATTTGGCTAACGATTCAAAACAACCACTTCCATAGAGTGGATTGTCTTCACTTGGACAAGCAAGATCTTTCGGACAGCAGCTTGCTGGCATAAATGTTCCTCTCTTTTGCCAATCATCTGGCCCATCAAAACCACAACATTCGAACTTTTTTGATTTTTGTTATATAAATTTTTTTAATTTTGATTTTTCTTATTTTTTCAAAATTAATTTACTTCTCTCTGAATTACAGTCCATGTTTTCATAATTCCAGGCTGAGTAGAATTAATTGATTTTATCATTTCTTGTTGAAGCATTGAAAACATCGTTTCTTTAAACGCAAAACCAACAAATATTAAAATCATTTCGCAAAAAAATGTTATCACTAGGAATGTAGAAAACTAAATGAAATATTTTTAGCTAATTGATTAAAAAAAATACACTTAATATCTATTTACTGTTAAAATCATGCATCTGCTCTCGCGTAACGATCCACTCCAGCCAAAAAATGAAACTAGTGTTACAATTATGCCAAAACTAATGATGAAAATAGCCCCATGAGAAATTGATGTTTTGCCCTGAAAATCTAGATACTCTTTGAACTGAACATTAAGAATGGAACCAACAACAACTAATTTTAGACCAAAAGCCTTTAAATAATTAAGATTTAATTTTTTTTATATTTATTTTTCTTTAATATTAATCTACAAAAAATATTAAGCTGAAAAAGAACAAGGCAAACTTGACTGTTCGCATTCCATTTGTTAATTTAAGAGTGGGTTTTCGTTTTGTTTGAATCCGTAGCATCTTTTATTTTTTTCTGAAATTAGAAAATAATGAATAAATGCTTTTATTAGCTTAATTAATTGATAAGGAAATAATTTTTTTCGCTAATTTTAAGGAAAATATCTCAGTTCTATGTAAGAATTTTAATCTCTTGAATAAAATTAACATTAAGATTAAAAATATTTAAAGTATCTAGGCTAAATCCATAATCTTGGTAGTTTTATTTTACTTCCTTATTAATTTGCTTTAACTATTCATCACAATTTGTCAAAACTAGCTGATAAAACTCAAAACAAAGAATATTTTCTATTTTTCTTAAAGAAAGAAAAAATTCATCGTTTGTCAATAAATTTAGAGATCCTCGCGTTTATTAGAAATGCTCGTCGTGATTTGTTTATACTTTAATCAAAACCGAGATTTATTCATTAATTTTAGAGTTGCTTATGATTTTAATCTTTTGGATAACAAATAATTAGTAAAGTTTTGAAAAGATTCTAATTAAAATTTAAACCATAAATTTGTAAATATTTAAGCAAAAAATTCTTGGTTAATTTATTTGATCTTTAGAATTGTTTTAGGATTATTGAAAATGCTTTTAAACCAAAAAAAAATTCAATACAATAGCACTTGACATTCAAAATTATGTTTTTTTTTTTTAACCAGTTTTATTTAACTTTAGAAGCATCAAACGGGTCATTTGACTCGTTTCCGAAAAATTTTAAATCCTCATATCTTTTTAATAGATTTTTCAAATGAATATATCTTTTTTGATTTATGTAGATTTTAAAATTTTCTTTAAAAAATGATATAAATTTATAAAATTATTTTAGTTTTTTTATATTATATTTTTGAATTCAAAAAATGTGAAAAAATGCTTGGTGCTTCTAATGTTAATGAAATAAAATAAATAGCTTATTTAAGTTTTGTGAAATTTGGTACAAAATAAAAAAATAGAACAAAAATTATTGATATTAGGCTTTTTTCTGAAAGCTTTTAATTATTAATATAAACGTGACAAAGTGCTACATGTTTAGTCGCACCAAAAGTCAAAGTCTGTTAATGATGTACAAAGTCTCTGCAAAATGAACTAAAGCCATATTTAATGATATTAAGTAATTGAAAAAAAATTGAGATTTTTATCTATTAATTTAACTTCCGTTTTAATTTTATCTTAAAATTGACAGTTTTTTAGAAGTATCTCTAATTTATAGACACACTAATCTTATATTGAAAATATTTATCGTAGAAATATCCAAAATAAGCAAAAAAAGCTACTAAAATGAAACAAAATATATTAAAATTTATAATAAATGAATTAAGTTACATATTTTTTTTTTTAAATTCAAAAGTCCTCTAGAATAGAAATATACAATTGAAATAAAAAGCAAATTTGAGGGAACTAAAAAAATTGAACATCATTTTTTATTCTGATTTATTGTATTTAAAATGAAAAGGAAAGAATAAGTAAAAATAGAATTTTTTGGCAAGATATATTTTTATTTAGATAAATCTTAAGATCTGTTAAGTTTTAGTTAATTGTTTTTGATAAAAAATGGTATAAATAAGTTAAAAAATTTTGTATGTGCTTTAAAAATCTATTTTTAAGTAAATTTTATTGTTTATTTTTTATAAGTACATGTTTGTCAGATTTTAAGAAAATAAAACTGATTTTAGATTTTTGTTTATATAAATTACATTTTTTTCTAAAAGATAAAAATTTCCTATTAATTGAAATTTTATAGATTAACTAATAAATAAAATTTGCTCTAAAAAACAGACAAATTCTTGTTTTTTGAATATTTCTTTTAAATCATATAAAGCTTGATACAAGAAATGTTTATTTATTAAATTAACGCCAATTCTGGCGATGAATTGAATTGAATTTTAAAATTAAGATTTAATAAAGTATAAATTGTAGGTAAAGTTCTTGAAGATATAATTTAAACGATGAGACTTTGGTCAAAAATATTTTTTTACAAGTAATAACAAGTTGTGGTAGCGATATTGACTTAATTTAAAAGCTAAATGTACTAGATTTGAATAAAAAAATAAAAAAATGAAAATAGTAAATATTATTACAAAAAATACAAAAAGGAATCAAATTTTACCAAATTATTTATCGATGCTTAATAAATCTCACCAGTGAAGTTCCTAAATTGTCGATCTTAGGACCACTTCTATTTTTATATTCATAAATAATCTTTCAAGTGTTGTTTTAAATTCAAGAAAATATTGTCTCAGACTGGTTTCTAGATTTAAATATCGAAAAAAGTCTGCAACAGGATTTAGGTTTCTTTATTCAAAATTACCTTAAATATAAAATACAGGTCCGGTACTGCACAAATTGTGCTAACCAAATACTAGTAATTATAGCAAAGAATTTCCGGTATAGTGCAGGAAATTCAAAATTTCTGTTCTATTTGAATTTCTAAGTATTTCTATGACCTTTAAAACTCAAAATTTGATTTCTTTTGGGTGGGTCAAAAAAAACATTTTAACACTAGAAGCACCAAGCATTTTTTCAGGTTTTTTTAATTCATAAATATTTTATAAAAAAACTAAAAGAATTTTATAAAGTAATATCATTTTTAAAGAAAATTTTAAAATCTACATAATTCAAAAAAGATGTATTTATTTGAAAAATCCATTCAAAAGATATGAGGATTTAAAAATTTTTGAAAACGAGTCAAATGACCCGTTTGGTGCTTCTAGTGTTAACCCAAGGGTCGAAAATTGGTCGACCAAATAACAAATTATTGGTTTTTGAGACTAAAAATCTATATGATAGGACATATATATTTAGACAAGTTATACTTTTTCTGAAAGAGCATAAATTTTTCTACAAACTTAATTGTTTTTAAATAAAAAAGAAGGTATGCCGATTTTTTTAGTTTAAAAATAACAAAAAAGTGCATTTTCTCGATTTAAAACGAATCTTCTACCAGGGATTACGTTTTACCACTTTTTTTCTTAAAGAAAAAACTAGCAGACAGATGAAGAAAGATCATCCCTAAACTTCGTAATTACGAAAATTACAAAACATTTTATTTGATTAAGTTAACTGATCTCAAAGGAGGAAGATTTAGGGGTGATTTATTAAATAAGATCTATAAAATCATTAATGGCTATGAAACTGTCTTATTAGCTTGAAATATTGAAAATTCAAAGTGATGTTGTTTCGATAAATATTGTTTATAGCCCATTGAAATGCTGTTATTGAATCATTCACACCAATTTACCTTATCAAAAAGATTTATAAAAAAGTTTTCAAGAATAAAATGGTAAAGTAAAAATTTCGTTTAACCAAAAATTAATTTAAACTTATCTAACTCAACATAGTCAAATTAAAAACATTTTATTTATTTTATAAAATTTTATATAAAATATCTTAAATTTTGATACTATTTTGAGCAAAACCAAATTACATTTTTAATTTAAAAATTGAAGCAAAAATATTTCTAATATGAAATTAATATTCTTTATTTATAAATATCCAAGAATTTCAAATCAAATCATGTGATAAATTGTTCTTAGTTGTATATTATTTATAAATTACCATTAAAATTTTAAGAGCTTAAATGAACTCTCAAAAAAAAATAATTAGAATGATTCTAATACAAAATGAAAAATTATCTTATCAGTGAACTTGTACACAATTGTCATTGTGCTATGATGAGTCTAGTGTTGTCATCTAACACTGTTAAATTAAATTGACCAGAATCTCAAAGTGATTTTATAAAATTTCTTTGCTGAACAATAAGCTATCTAGGTTAAGAACTTTAGATAAAACAAATTATAAAAACTGGTTGAAAAAAGTTAGAACAGAAAATTTAGATAATTTATAAAAAAAATGGTACTGAAATTTTTGACAATTTTTATCTTTTTATTTCAAATTACGTACATCTATTCACTTGAAAATGGTTTGGCTAGAACACCACCTATGGGATGGATGACTTGGCAGAGATTTAGATGCGTAACTGATTGTCAAAATTTTCCTGATAGTTGCATTAGGTATTTTAAACATTCTGTGTTTAAATTCAAAAAAAATTTAATGTATTTAAGTGAAAAACTGATACGAGAAATGGCCGATAGAATGGCCGATGATGGATACCTAGAAGCAGGATATAATTATATCATTGTTGATGATTGCTGGCTGGCAACTAAACGTGATAAAGATAACCGTTTACAGCCAGACCCTGTCAGATTTCCAAACGGCATACGTGCTTTGGCAGATTATGTTCATTCTAAAGGTTTAAAATTTGGAATCTACGAAGACTATGGTACTCTTACTTGTGGAGGATATCCTGGTTAAAATTTACAAAATGTTCATAAAACAGTTGAATAACTTAAAATTAAAGGTTCAATTGATCACTTGGAACTAGACGCTGAAACATTTGCTGAATGGACTGTTGACTATTTAAAATTAGATGGGTGCTATGCTGACATTCATGAAATGGATGAAGGCTATCCTTTAATGGGACATTATCTTAATAAAACAAACAGACAAATTGTTTATTCTTGTTCCTGGCCAGCTTATCAAGAAGGAACAATTCAGCCTAATTATACAAAAATTGCGGAATACTGTAATTTATGGCGTAACTATGATGATATCGATGACAATTTTGGAAGTTTAAATGATATAATTCAATGGTTTGCTTCAAAGCAAGATAATTTATCATTGGTGCATGGACCAGGTTCTTGGAATGATCCGGACATGCTTATTATTGGAAATTATGGTCTTAGTTATGGTCAATCGCGGGCACAAATGGCTATTTGGTCTATAATGTCAGCTCCATTGATAATGTCTGTCGATTTAAGAGAAATTAAGCCTTGGCATTCAGAGATTTTACTTAATAAAAATCTTATTGCTATAAATCAAGATAAATTGGGAATTATGGGAAAACGATTTTCAGTTGTAAACAATGTAGAAATATGGAAAAAAATTTTAGAAAATGATAAAACAGCGTTTGTCTTTTATTATCCATTGCCTTATGGTACTCCTGCTGTAATAAATGTTCCACTTACAGAATTAGGATTGAATAAATCAGAAATATATAATATATATGAAACTTTTACCGGACAATTAGTAGGACAATTCAATAAAGGAGATTTGCTTAAAGTTAGAGTTGAACCGTCAGGTAGTGTCTTTGCTTGTTGGGCTGAATCAACAACTTTCGAACAAAAGCCAAAATCAAAGTCAACATTATTTTAAAATTAAATTTTTTAATAATTTTAAACTCTTCCTAAAAATAATATTTAATCAAAAAACCGAACATAATTTTTTCTATTATCCTTGATAATTAAAAAAAATAGCATTCCAAATATCTTGAAATTTTTGATGAAATTAAATTAAAACGTCAACCATTTACTAAAATAATGAGTTATTAAAAATTTTAAATTCAAAAATTGGTTATATTGAAAAAAATCTTTTGACATGTTAAGCAATTAGCTTAAGAAGACATGATGGGACATGAAATCATGTATGACAACAGTCTGAATGACTGATACAACTTCAATCGACCGTTATGTAGCTTTTATAAGAATAAAATTCAGTTAAATTCAGATTGAATTGTTATTTTGTAATATTAATATTTTACTTTAATTTAGTATTTATTTTTAATTTCCATCAATTTATAATCTTGATTATATTAATTTTATTCAAATTATTCTAACTTATCATTCTCTTATCATTCATTAATTAATTATCTATTATTAAATTTTATTATTCAAAATAATGAATCTTAACAATTTTAGAAATTTTATTTGTCTTTTTATTTTTATAAAAAATTAACTATATTTGTGAAATAAAAAATATACAATCTTTGAAAGCTTTTTTTGTATTTCTAGAGTGCTTAGGAAATTTTTTTTTTCAAAATTTTTTTTTTTTTTCTATAATTAAAAAAATATTTTAGCCCTAAAAGCAATCAGTTTGCAATTTTTTTTTTATATTAGTCTAAATTTTTTAAGAGTTTTGGATTAAATTACTTATTTCAAACTGCAAATTTTTAAGAATAAAAGAATGAAGTGTTTTGAAGTTTATTTTTAAATAGAATAAAAAAAATTAATCAGAAAATAATTTTAAAAGATATTTCATTAAAGTTTTTTAATATATTCATTAAACTTTTAATTAAAGTATGATTTTGAATAATCGTTTAATTTACACTTTTCTTTATTTTTTTCTGTTTTAATCTTTACAAATTATTATAACTAATTTTCATTTTAAATTCTTGAATTTTTGTAAAACTACTGGAATTTGCCATCATTTCAGTAAGATTATTTTTTAGTGTATAAAATTATGACTCATTTATTTATTTTTAATGCTGTTATTTTCAATATACTAAAGAAAATGTCCTTTATTTAAATATATTTGAGACTAGAAATAAAGAAATTATTTCAAAATAAGACAAATTTTTGACTCATTCAAATAAAATATTTTATGAATAATCATAAATTTTCATTTTTTTAAACCTTTTCAATTTGAAATAAATAAAAAATATAAAAAATAAAAAATTGATTCCCATATCAAGATATAGAAAATATCGTTCTTAATTTTGATAGCTAAATGCTGTTTTAATTTTGAGGAGATTTGTTTTTGTATTAAACTCTTTCTTTTTTTCATTTGCTAAATGCTTACGTGTAACGTGATAAGAAATTTAAGTTTGCCTAATTTGATAATTTAGAAAAAAAAATTAAAAATTTAAATGTCTGAATCGGATGAAGAATTCAATGACGAAAGTCTTTGGGAAACTGAACTTGAAATCGCTTTGCTGAGCAATTGCGATTATGGAACGATTAGAAATATTTCAAAGTTAAGACCCTTGCCGGATAATTTAAGAAACAAGGTTTGGAAAGTGTGCTTGAATGTTGAAAAAGACATAGAAACAAATCAAATAAGCAAATGGAAAGAAATATACGACTTGCCTCAGCAAGATAAAATACGCGAAGATTGTCTTAAGTTGGCCCAAAAGTTATATGCCGACGACGAAGAAAAGCAACTAATTGCAACTAGTACTGCCGAGGCTATACTTACATTTTTTTGTATTTCAAAGTAAAATCAATCCATATTTTCTAATAATTTTGAATTAAATAATTTTAAAACTAAAAAAGTGATGAATTTTATGAAAAAGACAATGGATGGATCGAAATTCTCTATCCCATAATGTCTCTTAATTTAAATAAAAATGAAGCATTTAATTTTTTTACAGCAATTATCAGACGCTACATTCCAAAGTAAATTAATATAATAAAATATAAGTATCTTTCAAGCATTTAATTTTCAATCAAAAAGAGATTGTGTCCAAAATGGAAGTCCATATCACCTTTTTCGACTCTTAATGCTCTATCATGATCCAGAATTATGTGCATTTTTGGATACAAAAAAAATATCGCCTGATTCATATGCTCATATTTGGGTAATAAATCTCAAAAAAAGCTTTGCAATAGAAATATTTTTATTCATGAATTTTAGTTTCGAAGCTTATTTGCTGCAAATTCTAACTTGAAAGTGATCCTAAATTTGTGGGATATGTATTTTCAATTAGGCGATCAATTTTTGATATTTTTCATGTCATTGATTTTAGTGTTCAATCTGCGTGAAGAAATATTGAATTCAACTGAGTTAGAAAAAACAGAGCTTGCAAGTGAATATAAAAATTCAATAAGTTAGTTAATTATAATTTAATTTTCTAATTTTTAGAAATGATTTTGAATAGTCCTCTTTCTTTGAATGTGGACGATTTAATGGATTTTAATACACTATGCCAGCATTTTGCTGCCAAAACACCTCAATCATTCCGAAAAGTAAATATATTTTTATTCATCATTTTATGCAGATATTTTATTTATAAATTTATTGAAATTTTATAAGATTTTTCAAAAAATTTTAAAAGAGGTATTTTTATTTAAATTCTAGTTACATGTTGTAGAAACCTAGATTATTCTAAGCTATATTTTATCTAACAAATTAGTGTTTAACATATAATAACAAGATTATGGGAAAAATGGTTTTAAACTGATTTAATATTTTTTAAAATTTTGTTGAGGAATAAATGTCAGTCTTTGATGCATTACGATTTTATATATAGACAATTTGACAGTTTCACAATAATATGTTACATGTCACATCAATTTATTAATTTTTTTTTTTAAATGAATGTTATTGTAAAATATTAAAGTAGCTGAATAGAATATTAAATGCCATAAGAACATTTTAACAAAATAAGAAAAACTTGTCAAAGAAATTGATTTAATAACGTTGATTGTAAGCAAAATTGATATAATGTTTGTTTATACAATGTTTGTGCTATATTAAACATGTTCATCTACTTAGTTTTCAGTCATCTTCATTCAAATTTAGCACTCTTAATTGTTGCAAATTTACTGGTACTGATAGTTTTCAAAAATTGTCTTCATGATTTTTTTGAAATGTCAAAATAGAATTCACTATGATTCAACTAACAGAACCAAAATGTTCATATCTGAGCAAGTTTGATTATTTTATGATTTTCTTCTCTTATTTTTTGCTTGTTTGTGAAGAATCTTGTCGCATCTGTAGTAGTAGAGGCAGCGGTTGTGACTGTGAAAGTTGAAGCTATTGTAGTTTTTGTTTAGGCATTATTTCAGCAAAAAATACTTTATTGTTTATTGATAGATAATCGATTTCAAGGTTTATTAATGTTCATTGGAACGAACAATTTAATAAGTACCGTTATTTGTTACAAGTGCTTTTTGATCGTTCAATCCATTTGACTCTCAAAATATTTTTTTACCATATCGCAAGTTGAAGGTTGAGATTATCATTTATGAGCTAGGAATTTAAAGCTTGATCCAATATAAAATCACTGATACTTAATGGCAGTTGGTGAACATCTTTCTAAAATTCTTTATAGGCTAGGTACAACATTAGTCCAGCATCTACTCTTTTTTTAAATTAATGAATCATATCTTTCTGAGATAATTAATATTTTGATGTGACAACGATTTATTAAAAAATACTTCAAAAAATTCTATAAAAATGAACTTTAAAATATTAGCTTAAAAAACTTTTTTTAAACCTTAGCTAAAATTCTTTCAATTTAAAGATTAATCATGAGGCTATTGCTAATTTTAGAATAACTAAGGCTTCTTCTACTTTCAAATTTTAAATTTAGAAAGGTTAGCCAAAATAATGTACAGTTAATTTAAACAAATGAAAAGTAAAAATTTCAGAAAAAAATTTATTAATTAAAATCTAAAATTATAATATTGATATTTATGGTTAATGTTTGATTATTTCAATTCCAAATTCATTTTTTGGATATTTATGGTATTTCAAATTTTTGGAATAAAACTAAAAATTTAAAGCTTAAGCTTTAACTAAAAAATTTATTTTTTAAAAAACAGTTCCTTTTTTTTGCCATAAAACTAATTCTTCAAAATGTTTCAGAAAATGGATAGTTTTTATCACACAAGTCTTTAGAAAATCTCTAATCTAAAAATTAGACCAAAAATTAGACTAAAAATTAGATTTTTAGATATTAAATAAAATTTTCTTGAATTTAGCTTAAATTTTCGAAGTTAAATTAAAATAAAAATTAAACAAAAATACGATGATGATGAATTAAAATTAAAAAATAATGCAACAAGGTGCAACATAGTTATTTACCTAAAAAATTCTTTCTTTTTGTTTTAATAAATCTAGTCAATAATCATTTTAAATGTTGCTTTATTTTTGATCTTTTTCACATGATAAAAACCATTTTGTGTAAAATAAGTGCAGCAAAGTATGTTGCGATTTGTTGCACTATAATTTTAAATGAATTTTATTTAATTTAATTTTAATTCAAAAGGAAATAAAGTGTTTCAATTTGTATTTTAATTCCACAGCTTCATTTAAAATTTTAACTTAACCGATGGAATTTTTTGTAAAATAGCAATTTTTGTATTGAAATGTTTTTTCATATATATATATAATATTTTATTTTAAAAAAAATGAATTCTATTTTATTCTACAGGAATATAAAAGACCATTGTTTGAAGGAATTGCTTTAGAAAAAAAGGCATCAAAGATTTACCAAGCCTTGTGTCTACCAGTATCAGCAGACGAGCTAATTCAAGCTAATCAATTAGGAGTAAGTAATCGTTATTTATAAGTTCCAAATTCAATTTTGTCTTTAGTCCGGAGTTAGATATTTTCTGATAGATTGTCGTTCTGCTGAAAAATACAATGCCAGTCATTATGCAGCTGCATTTCATCTTGATGCTAATCTTATGCTTGATAACCCAAATGAATTCAATCAGTCTGTCGAAGGACTGTTAGCTGCCCAAAAGCAAGCAATTGACGCTGGATCTTTAGCAGGAGGTCAACATCTATGTTTTATAGGATCCGGAAACGATGATGAAGATAGATATGTTAACATGATAGTTTCAAATTTTTTACAGCGAAAAATTAACTATGTCAGCTTGGCTCTTGGTGGATATAAAGAATTGAAAAATGTGGTTGAAGACCCAGAAATGATTGTTGGAACAGAGGTTAACAACAATCGACAAAAATTTACTGAAGAATGGGTTAAAAAAATTAATGTAATTTAAGAATTTTTATATATTATTAACTAAATATTTCAAACAGAGTGCTCCACCTTCAAATTCAATGTTTAACAAATTTTCAAATGTATTCAAATATAAGTCTTTTGATTTCAAGGACAAAATAAAGGATTATATGAGCCTGCCTAAAGCCTCGTCTATACAAGAAAACTCCAGCAATTTAGTAAACTCAAGCAAAAAATTGTCCATGAAGTAATTTATTAGAAAATAAAAATTAATAAATTTTAGATAATTATTTGACTTTATTATTTAAAGTTTAATATCAAACATCAGTAACAAGCTAGACTACTCTAATTTATTTTCATATACAAATCAAAATAAATCACTTGAAAAGTCTGTATTATAATACATAACATTAAAAGAATATAATAATTTTAAAATTTTCTTATGCTTTTTAATCCTAATTATAAAATTTTTCTTACATCTAAAATTTTTAGATATTAGTGATTTTCTTAGGTATTTCTAAACAAATTAGGTAATTTTAAATTACATTCGTTAAATCATTTTTAATTTTTTTTTGTTAAAAATTTGATTTTATTTATGAGAAAAATTTCCTTATTCATGTATCAAAAAGTTCAATAATAACAATTCTTACTTAAAATAGATTAAAATATTAACTAATCATATACCCTTTGTATTATCAACAAATTATACAGTTTAATTATTTTTAATGTTTTTACTTAAAATTTTGCTTTTAGAAAAATTAGTTGTGCAAAAAGTTTAACCTTTTAAATTTGCTATTCAATTATTAACACTAGAAGCATCTAACATTTTTTCATGCTTTTTTTTAATTCAAAAATATTTTTAATAGAAATATAATAATAATTTTAAAAATTAATATAATTTTTAAAGAAGATTTTTAATATAATCTACATTTTTCAGAAAAGATTTGAAAATTGAAAAATTTGAATATTTATTTGAAAAGTGACTCGTTTGGTGCTTCTACTGTTAAATTAGAAATTTAAATAAAATATTTATTTTATTTAAAAATTTTAGACATGTAAGCGCATCAGACAGAATTGGAAAACTTTATCGCAATCAAGGAAATCTTTTTGCACTTGATGACTCAAACCCGGATGATTCAGTGGCAAAAAATTCTGACATTGAAATAGTAAATCTTAAAGAATGGTTAGAAAAGCCCGATTTGCTTCAAAAATTCAAATGCTTCTATAGACACAGAAATAAAAATGAACAACTTGAATGGACACCAGGGTAATTAAAATTTGATTTTCATCAATGATTTTCTAAAATATATCTTAGATATCTTTTGCTAACCAAAACTCATCTTTATGGTCTTACTGAGTTCCCCAATTCAAAAAATAAAGAGTATAAAGTGGCAGTTCGACATCATTTGAAATCTATAATCAAAATCGCTACCAAAACTCAATGTCCAGAAATATTAGCGTTTACTTATGGTGAAAAAAAGACTCTAACAAAACCAAATCAAGAAGACGCTTCATTAGGAACATCAGATACTGTTTCCACAGCAGATTCAAAACAAGATGATACTCCCGAATTTGACATAAAAGGTAAAGACTGGTTCTATGTTCCGGAGTATGCTGGTGAAGCTGCTTCAGCTGTAAAGCTTCAGATCCTTGCTATTGTTGAAATAATATCCCATTCTAGCAATTTAGACAATTAATCTACTTGAACATAATGTTTTAATCGGATAGACAAATATAATTAAAATCCAAGATATTGGCTTATTAAATGTTAAACTTGAATTTAGTTTTTAATCTCCCATGAATATAAGATTTTGTTTTTATTCTTAAAATTAAATCTTGGAAAATTTGTTTTTTTTTTGTATTTTTAAAATAAACTAGCTCCATTTTCAAAAAAAAATTATTAAAACCATTTAAAAAGAAATTTTTAAAATTTATATTAATTGAATCTATTAAAATGATTTGTTGATTAAATCCGAATGAATTAAAATTAAATACTGAGCTGATATATTTGCCTCAATTTTGATATGATCACTCAGCATATCCAAAACTTAAACTGATAACCGGTGGTGCATTAGTAATTACACAAAATTCAAACCCCTATAACTTAGAAATGGTAAAAGGCAAATAAATATTTTTTTTTGAATAGAGATAACACACCGTTGTCAGCTATAGATCTAGAGTTTGTCTTAACACCCTTAACATCAGTGATTTAAAAATTTTGATTTAAACCTCTTAATTTATAGCAGTTGATTTGGACAAGCGAAAAAAAGACTTTATTATTCTAATTGTCGACTAATGGAAGAATGATCAACACTGAATTTTTTTACAACTTTTTGCTGACTTACACTATTTCTATTTTTTATCAATTTTTTGAGTTTGGCCAGTTTTTCTAATGTTGGACGACCAGGATTTTTTTTATATTTCTGGCCGATTGAAAAAGTTATATGCTGTCTTTCTGCAAATGCCTTCCTTGATAAAGTGATTCGTAGCATGGACTTTTGAAATATTTGGATTATTTACAAAATAATTTTTCATCCTTTTTTCAAAAGCGAGCCTTTCATAACCAATCAAAATTTTGTCCTTTTCTAAAAATGTATTAACCATTAATTATATAACACCCATTATTGATGATATAAATCTAAAAGTAAATAATTCCATCTTTATGATCAAAAAAACAAAAACAATAAAGTCTTACTGAGTTCCCTAATTCAAATACTAAGCTCCGAAATGAGACAAGAATTTTAGTTTGGAAAAATTTCTTAGCTAGCTCAACATCTCTGTAATTGATGATAGAATACCTATAATTTAACCACTTTTTGTGGGAATTTAACAGCTTATAACTAGAGAAATTTGAGTTCATTATTCTAATACAGTATGTTGCAAAAGTTTAGAAATTAATTATTTTATTCATCTAAATTTTTTTATAAATTAAATTTTACAATTATTAGAGTGCAAAAGAAAAAAAATAAAAGCACTAATTTGAAAATTTTTTTTTTCTCTTCAATTTGA
>PJRA01000412.1:1577881-1634106 GCA_016987375.1 Brachionus koreanus
ATCAGTCATTCAAAAAAAAAAATAATTTACTATTTAAATTAAATTTTTTGTTGTTCTCTAAAATTTAAAAAATAGCAGCTTCATATTTTGTAAAAAAAAACCTACTTGTTGTTGTTTCATCTCAGGAATCAAAAAATCTCAAGAAAACTCGATTTTGAATTGATTAAAGGCTTAATTTAAATTGCTAAATTAACTTGTCAAATAAAAAATGATAAATTTTTATTTTTTATTCAAAAATTAATAATTTAAAATTAGTTAAAAATTAAAATCGTTTAAAAGTTAGTTCAATATAGAGAATAAAGTAAAGTGATAAAATTTACATTTTAAAGGTTTAAAGAAAAAATATTTATGAAGAATATGAATAAGATAAATTACTAGCCAAATAAGGAGCATATACTTGGTTCGAATTCGATTGTACATAGCCATACTGTGAGTTAGATTGATCATAAACTTGATTACCATAATATCCATTATTTGTTTCATTTTGAATTGTTTGTTCGGAATATGTTGGTTGATACAATTGATAGTTAGTGTTCCAATTTTGAATTTTATCAACTTGAGCATAATTTGAATAAGTTTGATTGAAATTAGCCTGAGGTTGATATGGGTTGTGAATTTTTGGCATGTTTTGATATGAATTTATATAATTTTGTTTAACATAATCTTGTATCGAGACTGATTGATCCAAAACTTGAAACTTAGAAGATTTGGCATATGAATAAGAATCATCCTCATTTGAGCTAAGACCTGATGAGCTCGATGATGAAGAAGTCAAAATAAACGATGAGGGATTTGAAGAAAAATCATTTTTATCCATGTTAGCTGCAGTATCTTTTCTTACTATGTTACTGATATCTATTATTTTATTCTGATTCAGTTCGCTTGTTTGATTACTAACCATTGATACTTTGACAGAATTAGTAACTGGCTCTAATTCACTGCCGTTTAATTTTGTTCTTTTGGTACTTAATCTACTTGGTGCGTTTTGATGGCATTTTAATTGATAAAGAACATTGTCAATTACTTCATTTTCAACAATTTGTTTTTTTTGATCGGGGGATAATGGCGAATATTCTTCAGCATCTAGATCATCTCCAGACTTACGGCGTTTTACACTCTGTGATTTGGAAACAACCGAAGAAGGAATTTTACCTTGCGATACCAGAGTATCCTTGCGTCTTCGATTTTGGAACCAAATTTTTACCTGGTCCCTAGTGATACCGATTAATTTAGCAATCAGGGTTTTTTGCACACTATTTGGATATTTCATGTCGGAATAAATTGCGTTCAAAAGTTCTAATTGATATACAGTATAACTTAATTTACTAGTATTATTAGCTATTTTTTGAGTAGTAAAAAACGCTGGATAATTGTTAGCCACTGGTGTTTTATCAATATTTTTTTCTAAATTTTCATCGTTTTCTTTATTTGACTCAACATTGCTTTCTGCTTCACTCGAACTAGATAATTCAGATTTTTCCAAGCATGGATTATAGTTGAATTTTTCATTTACTTTGGTTTGAATTTTGAGCAATTCTTCATTAGCTTGATTTGCCGTCTCGGTTGAAATATTTTGAACTTGTTGATTTGAAAACACATAATAGTTAGGATTTTGGATGTAATTCGAATAATTGTACATTTGATAATAGTTGTAATAGCTATCAGTGTTTTGGTAATTGTATGGATAAATGCTGTTCCATTCAGGATAAAGCAAGTTGTCTTGGCCAACGACCGGAGAAGTAGTAGTTGATGGATACATTTTTTTTATTAATATTATTAATTATGTTTTTTTTATTTGAATGATGATTTGATTTGAATCAGTAAAAATTTGTATTTATAGATTGAATTATCAAGTAATCGAGGTTAATTGATTACTTAATTAGAACAGGAAGAGACATTAATAATTATTTGGAACATTATGATGCTGAAATATTCGACCAACAATTAATCGTTTATTTTTCGCCTTTCAGTGATTTTTTTGCTTGTTAGCTAACCATCCATTGAACGTCAAGCTATGCATTACCTTAGATTGATTATTTTGTCAATAAGCAAAAACAATATGAGATAATTAAAAGTATCATACAGGTAGCAGTAATATTGGCTAACGAGATTAGATAATCCATTTAGTACTTACCTTTTTTTTATGACTTGGCTCGAAAATGGGAAGTAATAGAAATTAATATGAGTTAATTGATTAATTGATTGATTATTTTGATTTCCTTTTTGATCACTTCATTTAATTATGCTCTTCAAAATAAAGTAATTCTAAATTTTTATTTTTCAATTATTAGAACAATTATTTTCGGTGTTTTATTTGAATTTTTTCTTTTACAAATTTTATTAATTTAAAAAATTACGAAATTTTTAATTTTAATATAGATCTAAAATTTTATCTTTTTATATTTCAAAAATTTAAAATTTTTCTATTTGCAACCTGATTTCATTTTAATAATTTTTACATTTTGGTCTTATGATTGAAAATTATCTAATTATCTGGTCTTATTCAATCAAACTCTTATTTATGATTTAACTTAAATATTTGAGTCATGTGAAATTAAATTTAGATTTTTCAAAAAATTATTAAGTCTATTTGAAATTATTGTTTTTGTCTGTTCA
Organism: Brachionus koreanus; assembly: GCA_016987375.1. Taxonomy (NCBI): domain Eukaryota; kingdom Metazoa; phylum Rotifera; class Eurotatoria; order Ploima; family Brachionidae; genus Brachionus; species Brachionus koreanus. Next base: position 1,580,498 of record PJRA01000412.1, read on the forward strand.
GCTAAAATTTATTTTAAAAATATTTACTAACATATAAAAAAAGTCAGACATTCAGAAACAACTAATATTTTTTTTTTTTAATTTAAATTATTTTTTCTAACAATCTAAATGATTTTTTTAAAACCTTTCTTTAAATTTGAAGACATTATTTTTTTATTTATTTAATATAAATAAAAATAGAAGTTTATTTCTGAATGATAATCACTTTTGGTTTTGTCGGTCTTGAGGTGAAGTGGTTCCAACACCTGACATTAATCAAGAGGCGAGGGTTCAAATTCCCACTTATTTTCGATACAAATCAAATGACATTATGCCCCACAATGGACACATAAGGAGTAAAAAAACCTTTGTTGTCCTGATTGAAAAAAAAAATGCTGTCTGACCGTTGGCGTGACCATGAGTCTATTAATTTTTATTAATTAAATTTAATAAAAGTTCGAAAGCAGTTTAATAGACACAGCAGCTTCTATTCATATTTTTTTGACATCTGAAGCTTTTTGAATTTATATAAATTTTATATGAGATTTTTATATTATTAGCTATATTTATTTTTTTATTAACTCAAATTTTTCAGATAAAATCAAAATATTTAGTCAATTCAAATTAAATGAAATAAATTAAAATTAATATTAGGCCGCTTGAAATGGAGACCAAGTCTTTCCCTTCATGATAATAATTTTAAAAATGCTAAAAAACTTTAAATATCAAAACTTTAGTAAATGCTTTTAAACAATAAATTTTGATGAAATAAACACAAATATTAATGAGAACTTGTCTGTAGAAATAAAAATAAGAAATTTTCGAAATTTGAAAAAAAAATATCTCCAAAAATAGTGTTAAATGGAGCTATTTAGAAAAAAAAGAAAATTATTAAAATTATATCTGATACTTATCTGTAAGTTGTATTTATAAACCTAATAGTAAATGTAATAAAGATTTAGCTTCCAAGTAATAAACTTATATTCAGTTGTTAGCTTTAAAGTTTTTATTTATGAAATAATTAAAATTTTAAAATTTATTATTTAAAAATATATTTACATAGAGATAAGCATCTTAAAAAATAACTAAAGGTAAATGCAATAAATTTTAGGTTTAATATTGTATGCATAACTTTGCTATTATTTATAAATTACTTTTTGGCAAAAACTGATTGTATCTTTTTTCCTAATCCTAATTAAATTTTATGAAAAATAATTTTTTTTGAGAAATACTTTGAAGTTTTTGCTCCGGGCAGTTCCGAGCAGCATATGCATAGATTCTTCATGTTTGAAAACTTTTAAATTTTACAATTTGTTAATGTTCATAATAGAGATTAAATATAAATAGTAAATAACATTAAAAATATCTTGGCTCCTATGATCTGAATTCTTCAATTAGGTAAATTTAAGCTTTCTTAATAGTATGTAAAAAAAATCAATTTTTATTAATTGTTCAAGAGTAAATAATCGACAGCTTGTGTGAAATTATCAGCCAATAACAAAAGTTTTTTAGATAATAATTGCTCCGAATTTTCTCTGTATTTTCCAGTCTTAACCAATATTCCTTGAAAACCAGCATTAAAGGCCCCTTGAATATCATCATTAGCATCCTTAAAAATCAATTACTAAATTATTTTTTAAAAATAAAATTTCAATTTTATAAAAATTACATCACCGATCATGACACACTCTTCTGGAAGCACATCAAATTCTGAAATTGAAGACAAAAAAAAATCTTTTGAGGGTTTGCCAACAATTTCTGCCTTAGTGCCACTACTAAATTCAAGGGCTGAAAGAAATGCACCAGGTCCCATTGCTAGACCATCTTTTCTTCTGTAAAATTTTGCTTTATGAATTCCAATTAGTTTAGCTCCATTTAATAGTAACCTTTTTTAATAATATCTCTGGTAAAACTAGTCAAAGACAAATTAAATAAAAATAAAAACCGAAATGCTTTGTTTAAATGTTCATAATCAAACATATCTGGGGCCAATCCAATGACAACTGAATTTGGATTTTCTGTGTTGATACCTTAAGTCTAATTCTAAATTTTTATCTAATAAATTAGATAATATTCAAAATAACCTTCAAAATCTTCAATTGCGTTTGAATCAAGAAATAAAAGCGGTCTTAATTGCTGCGATTCAATCAGCTTATAGGCAGCAGTTAATGAAGTGAAAATTTCATTTTCATCAATATTAAATTTTAACTGTTTGAGCAAAGAATGTAGTCTTTTTTTGGATTCTTTGGTAGTATTAGTCACAAATTTGATTTTAAACTTTCCACAACTTCTAAGTTTTTCTAATGCTTCTACACATCCAGGTATTTCTTCGTCTTCTATATGAATTGTTCCACTCAAGTCTATCAAAACTATTTTTATTGGCTTCATTGATCAGAGCTCACTTTATCTACTTAAAAAATTAAATTTTTACATTTTTTTAAATAAAAACCATTTTTTTGCTTTTACCAAAAACTAACTGATTTGGATGAGGAGTAATTTGGCTTTTGTTATGATATTTTTAAATTTTATTATTCGTTTTTTCCCTCTCACTATCACAAACACCAAATGAAGAAGAAAAATTATTACAAGTATGAACATAAATTTAGACTAGCAAAAAATCTATAAATTCATAAAATTATTTTTTATGTTATCATTTTTTCTCTTTTTTCTTTATTTTACTGTATGTAAAAAAATAGTCTAATTTTATTTATTTGCGGCAAAATGGTATTTTTGGGTTTTTATTGTGTAAAGCGAATTTTATTAGCATTGAATGCCTTGCTAATAGTAAGTTCATTTTTTCTTATTTTTTTATATCAATAGATCATTTTAAAATTTTTTTTAAAGTTCTTCTCTTTAGTTTTAATATCAACTGGAATTTATGCCAAAACTAATAGCATTGAATCGGACGGAATTTTAAGTGGAATAATATTTTGTGGTTTTTTTTTGTTATTTATTTCTTCAGTTGGTCTAATAGGAACATCAAAGCATCATCAAGTTTTACTTTTTTTTGTAAGTATTAAATTATTCATTTTATAATGCAAAAATATTAACATTTATAATTGATTGAATTAAAACTAAGTTAAATAAAGTAGCGTAAAAATTTTATTTAGACAATAATTATCTTTAAATAGATTTAAAAAAATAAAATCTAAGTTTTGAAACATTTAAGTATATGGTACTTCTCTCAATTTGTTTTTTGATTCAATTCATAATAGCCTGTGTTTGTCTAGGATTCATATCAGTAAACTCAAAATATGATCTACTACATCAGAGATGGAATAGTATGAATAATTTGGAGAAACAAGAAATTCAATTAAAATACAAATGCTGTCAATTCGATTTTAAGCTTTTAAAAAATGCTTCAGAATGTCCAGAAAATTCAAATGGCCCATGCGTTACATTTTTGAGAGAATCAGTACAAAATGGACTAAGAACTACGGGAATAATTGCTCTAATTTTTAGTTTTACTAATGTATCTAAGACAAAATTAAAAATATAGTTAACTTTATTTATTTATTTTTAGCTATTTGGAGTATGGTTAGCAATTAGATATAGAAATCAAAGAGATCCGAAATGCAATCCGAATGAGTTTCTTTAAGAAAAAATCTAAAGATGAAATTTTATTCTAATCAAATGTTCAGATCTCTATGTTTTTTTGAATGTATAATAACTTAAATCAAATCAAAGAGCTGTTCACATTGAATTAAATTATTTTGTAAAAAAAGTATATTATGAAATAAACATTTTAGGAATCAAAAAATTTTTTAATAAAATTTTATTCAAGTTATTCTGAGTGACTAAAATTTTTTTATATTCATTTTTAAAAAATAGAAAATAAGTTTTACATTTGTAATTTATTGATTTTTTTTTATTCTAATTTAGAAAAAATAAAAACTAATTATAAATATAATTAAAAAAAATATGAATTAGATTATGAATTTCTTTGATTCTTTTAATTAATTAAGTCTAAAAAACTCTTTTAAAAAATGTTAAAACAATATCAAAAATTGTTATAAAAATTTTATAACACGAAAAAAGCTGTTTGTTTTTTAAAAAAGATTGTAAATTTCAAACAAGACGTATTTTTTTTTCGAATTTTCATGATATTAAAAAATCAATTAAAAAAACTGAAACATGTGAAAATAATTTGACAAAAATTTTTTCTTTAAATCAACAAAAATATTTTTTTAATTAACGGTTGTGTATGTTTAGCCTCATAAATCGAAACAGAATGCTGTGGCATGCAAAAACACCATCCTCATCATGATAAAACATTCTTAAATTATATTAAAAAAACTTTTAAATCTTAAACCTGCATTCAAATTAAGTCCTGCATTAATCTTCTTAGGAGAATACGTAATAAATTTCATAGAAAAAAAAATTTTTAAATATTTTACTTTAATTCTTCATAAATTCAAAAAATTGTTACCAAAAATTATTCTTTAGTTTCCATATCAACCTCTCATATATTGTTAACTAACAACAATTAAATATATTCATTTTTTATTAGCATAAATCTTTTTTACTTGAATCATAAAATTACTTAAGGAGATTGAAATGTCTAAAATATACTCAGCAGGTCAGTATGATCAAACATTTTCACCAAAACGAATGCAAATGTATCAACTCTCTAAAGTTGAATTAGAACAAGTACTATCTCAGTATTATTCATTGATAAAAATTGATTAAATTTAATTAAGAGACCAGCTCGTAGAGATAATGAGACATCATTTATTGCTAACGACAAAGGTCATCTTTTAACAGGAGTCCATAGATCAAATGGTAATCCTTTTGGCGATTATGTTGGAACATGGGATCTTCCTAAAACAATTCCAGGTCCATATCATTTAATTAAGGTAAAAAAAAGCTATCAAATAAAAATCATATCTCTTTGACAATTATAAAAACTTAAATTGTTCTAAGACTGGAAGAACCGATAAAAATGTTGAAAAATTAAACCAAAAAAAAATTAACACTGACCATTCAATCAGTGAGGCTAAAGAATTACAAGTAAGGATTAAATTTTAGAATTAGATAAAAAATCAAAACTAATTTTTTTTCGTTTTTAGAAACCATTGGCTCTTCAACAAAATAATTAAAAGTTTTATTTATTATATATCTCTAAAATATTATTTTATATTCAATTAATTAAATAAAATATTTTTTAATTTTTAAATATTTTATTTTTATAAAATCAAAGAAAGTATTTTTAGATGAAACTTTTATTGAAAATTTTATATTAAATTTGAACGAAACTTTTAAGATTTTTTTCGTTTTCTTCTAAAAAAATAAATAGTAGCATATTTTATCTTTTTTATTTAAAATTAAAGCTTGTATGGATTGAAGTGGTTCCAAATTACGAATTTTCCTCATCCAAAGGTCAACCATAATTTATTGAGATTATGTTTTAGTCATTATTTAGTCTATAAAAAATTATTATTAATTAATTTATTGTGAATTTTTTAGCATTTTTGTATCTTCTTTACATGTAAAGAAATGAATGATTAAGCTTTCTAATTGTGGTTTCAAATTTTTCACAATGAGATATCGTCTCTGGAGTAGTATAATTTTGTTATAAAATTAAGAAAATTATGGCAGTCGAATGAGTTCTTTATATTCAAATCAACATTTGAATTATTTTAGTCCCTGTTCCAATATGCAGTCTCATTCTCATCTCGGGAAATAGATTTCCTTTTGCAGATTTAGGGCTACTACTTCCCATAAATTTTAGGCTTTGTAAAGTAAGCCGACTTAAACTCATGATAATAGCAATCATGGCCCAACTGAATTCTTCCAAAAGATAATATAGAGCATACGTCATGTTAACATAAGCTTTGTAAAAATATTAATGTCTTACAAAAAATTTATTTAGTTGACTTACTCCAGCTTAAATTATCACGTCCGAAAAATTCTTATTCTTTATTATTCCAAATTGCTAATTATGCCCTTTTAAGCTTGGCCTTCATAAAAAGTGTGTGGTTCAATCTAAACTATATTTTTTGATTATTTTCGTTTCTTGAATGAATTTCATCATTTAAATTTTTTTCCAATTTATTATTCCTAAATCACTGAGATTTTGTTATGAAAATATAACCTGTTTTTTTAAATTGACATAAATTTTTGTTTTTCGAATTTTATTAAATTTTGATCATTTCTTGAGCCGAATTCATGAATTTCTTTTATCAAAATATTTTTTTTATCATTTAGAAATTAGAAAAATAAATATAGTAATTTGTAAAAATAAATTTAAATTAATTCATAATTTAAGCCATTTCAAAATTTTCAGAATCTTACTATTTAATTTTTGAATTTGGTAAATAATTTTTACTATTCACACATTCAGTTGTTTAAAAAATGAAACGCTTCTTCTGAAAAGAGAAAAGAAAAAGATAGATATGTTATGTTTTAAAGCCAACTTTTATGGACCCGTCAAAAAAAATTATCTTTTACATTTTTAAATTTTAACACAATTAATTTCAATTATTTAATCAAAACCATATTTTTTCTTGTAGAAAATTTTTTTCTAATCTTTAAAAAAATATATTAAGACCATTCTTAATTCAAAAACTAATAAGAAAAATTTGAAAAACCTAAACTCTGTAATGAGTGATCATTTTTATTTGTTGATAGTTTTACAATATATTAATTAAATAATTAATTTAATTATTAAAAGTCATTGAAAATAGGTACAAATGAACAAAAAGAACAGAAATTAATGCAAAAAATGCTAAATAACTTTTTTTTACCAATTCTGTAAATGCAATAAAGTGCAACATTCAAAGTTGTAATAATTGCTAAAGTCTGCTAATAATGTTCAAATAACAGTCAAATTTTTCCGAATTTAAGTTGTGCTAAATTTGCAGAGTTTTACTAGAATGTTCCAAAAATGCAACTTTGAATGTTGTACCAATTTGCATCTAAAGAATTTGCTTTTTTTTTCAAAAAAAAAAAATTTTTAAGAATTTCTAACATTTTGTTAATTCGATTGTACTAAATTTCACAAAACCTTGAAAATTCAAATCTTAAATATTTTAAAGTTGATAATTGATAGATGAAAACTGATTCTAAAAAGTTGTTTATTTGGTTAAAGCTATTTTCTTCAAATATATAATTTTAAGGTTTTTACGAAAGATTTGTATAATTCTCAAGAAAAAATCATGGAGAAAGTTTTAGATCAGTTTGTTTCTATTTTTTTTAATTCATAACAATATTCATGAAAATATTTTTCCTCAATATCAAGAATACAATATTTTTTTTGAATTCTTTAAGGATTAAAAAAAAAGTCTAGTTCTTGAACATTACCCATTTTTAGTTAAACTAAACTTGACCGTAGAACATTAACCATTATTATTATTATTATTAACATTGGAAATATATTTTCCATTCTATGATAATAAAATGTTTTATCGTACAAAATCCATTAAGCAATATTAACTTAGCAGAAATACTCTTAAACTTGGTTTAAAAAGGAACTAAAGTAAATGGTTGAATGCTAATTATTAATTTTAAGTTTTGATTTCTTTAAAATCAATTATCTTAAATTTGAGCACTAGTTTCTAGATAGAAATTACAAATTTTTAAAATATCATTTAAATTAAAAAAATGTATTCATATTTTTTGTTTATAAATTTATATATTTATTATCTAAAAATAAATTATGTATTAGTTTTTATTTACATTAAAATTTTAAGAATTAGAAAACAAACAATAAAATATTAGTATTTTGGTTTTTTGATTTCGCCAGAACCTTCACCAGCTTTTCGCTTTTCAATTATTTTTGAAATAGAAGCCCATTCTTTTTCCAATTTAGCTTTTTCTTTTTGATCATTTTGACCACGTCTTGTCTTTCTGCCTTCATTCATTTTTACTCCAAATTGAAATGCAGCTCTGAAAAAAATACAATTTTCGATTTTTTAAAATTATTTAAATTTAGTTTACTTTGGTAATGCTTCTTTGGTGCTCATATAATTTCCATATTCTTCATTGGTATCAAAATCCCATCTATTTATCGGTCCTTTTTTATTTCCCATGTCCATTTTTGAAAAATCAGCTTCATCATCGGAATCGAAATTAACATCTTCTTCTGCATTTGTTCTTATTATAAAAATAAATTATCGATAAAAATCAATTAGGTCAATTAATCTACCCAGGATAGCATTCTGCATATGAATCGGGATCAAAACTAATATTCATTCCTGGTTTTTTTTCTTCTTTTTTTTCTATTTCCAACTATTTTTTTATCAAAAATTTACAAATCAAATTTAACTTTTAAAAAAAAAAACCTCTTTATTAGCATATTTTTGATTGATGTTTCGTATAAATTCAGATGCTGCTTCTTTTGTAGGAGCTTGTATTAAAGGTTCCTCCTATTGAAAAATCCAAATTTATTATTTAAATATTTAAAATAAAAATTTTATTTGAACATTTTTATGGTCCCCAAAATAGCTTTTAGCTTTTGATTCTTTAGTTTCTGATGTTGCTTTTGTTTTTTTTGTAAAGTCTGCCACATATTCATCAATGTCATCATAAATTCTTAAATAAAAACTTATTATGATATTAATTAACCAAAAAGATAAATTACCCTAAGTCGGCAGACGGGTCTTTTTTGGCTACGATCTCCTCTGTTTTTACAACTTTCTTTTTAATTTTTTTTCCATCTCGCTTTCCATTTCTCAAATAAGACAATATTTGAGTTAGTTTGTTAATAACAATATCATTAGTTGTTAAAATGGCATTTTCCTTTCAAATTGAAAAAAAATTAAAAATTCTTTATCCTTAAATTTGGTCTTATTTTACTAACTTCATTATTGGTACACTCAGCTTTGCTTCTAATTGAAGTTATTGGAACATCAGTTTCATCATCATTTAAGTCAACTATATAGGCCATTCGATTGGGCAAAAATAAGTCATTTGATTTTGGTAGATTAAGTTCAAAAAGTGCTCGGTAAATGTTACGAGCAATTTTTGTTTTAAAGGCTACTTTTCCGTTTTCCCCGACCAATTCTTCAGTATCCTCATGTCCCAATTTTTTATTCTTAGAAACTTGATGAGTTTTTCCAGCTTCGAGTGTTCTAGAAGGAAATTTTATAATTTTTAAAAATAATTAAACAATTTTAATATTAACTTTTTGAAAGCAAATGGAGTCTCTAAGGATTTGTTCAAAGCAGCTGCCAGTGCAGCAGTTTGAGTTTTTGGCAAAATTTTAGGTTTGAGGTTGGTTTTAATTTTTTCTTCTGCGTCCTCGATATCATCTCCATCTGAATCTTCATCATCGATCTCTTGCTGTAATTTTTTTTTAAGAATTTGAGTATCTAGTGTATCATCATCTTCTTCTTCGAACTGCTTATCTTCTTGCTTACTTTGCTTTCTTATTTTTTGTAGTAAAGCATAATCAAGACCTTTAACTAAATGTGTATGCTCAAGATCTCCACCCAGATACTTAGATTCTTCTATAATTTGGCGTCTTCGTTCAGCATTATCAGTCCTTAAATAGAAAAATGAAGAAAAGAATTTTCTCCCTAAAATTTTTCAAATTTTTTACAGACTAAATCCAGGGGCTACTGCTCGATAGCCTGTTTGTAAAAGTTCAATTTGATCAGACTCAACTTCGCCTTCTTTTTCTTTTTCTCTCCTTTCTTTGGCTCGATCTCGATATTTTTCGGAAAGCTCTTTTTGCTTCTCCTGAGATTCTTTGACCAATGTTGCATAGTATAATTTTTTCTCTTTTCTTTTCTCAGCAGCTTCGCCAGTTAATTTTTTTCTAGAAGGATAATTTTTTTTACTATTAAAAACTAACAGTTAGAAAAAAATACTTTTTTACAGTAGTCGAAGTTCCCCGGACGGTTTGAGGTATTGCTTGGGACCGAACAGTATGAACAGAAGGTGTCATTAAGAGTTTACGAAAATCTTCATTTGTCATGGGTCTAATAAGAAAAAAATTTGGTTGCCATCTTTCTTATTTTAATTTATTTCAATTACCCCGAATCATCTTTTTGTGGATGGACATAATTTGATGGTGCTTGAGGATTTGCAAAATTGTTATCTATGATTTTTAAATGCTTGAAATTAACAAAAAAAAATTCAATTAAAAAGCTTACTGCTCATTTTTGGTTAAAAAATATGGTCAAAAAATTATTAAAACTTAAAAAATTTGCTTTATTAAATAATTCAATTAGGTAGTGGAAAATGTTCACTTAAAAATTCACATACGGATATTTTTAAATGCAGATTAAAATTAACCATTGTTTTGAAATTTTTTTTTTTAGAAATATTATTCTATCTAAGCGCAAGTAAAAGTATATCATTAGAATAAATGAATAGTTTTTTTTTCCGACAAAAAAAAGCTTCTTGGCTATATGTTGATTTTTAGTGAAAAATAATCAAGTAATTAATCTTATTTTTTTAATTGAAGAAATTTTAGATTTTTGTTTGCTTAAGAAAAAGTCAGAATTGCTTCTAAAATGATAAATATTTAAACATGACAGTGCTCATGTGTAATAATATTAATAAAAATAGTAATAGTTAATATTCCACGGTCTCATTTGGTTTAACTAAATTGACAAAGCTGGAAAACTAACGTAGTCCCGCTTTAGTAGACTTTTCATTTTTTTATTTCAATTCCAGTCTGTTTTTGAACTAATTGATCAAACTGGCTGTCACAACCTACGTTGGCAGCACATTTCATTTATTTGATAGAAAGCATCACTTCGTTTCACTTTGAAAGTTTCATTTCCCTTTTTATGGATTAAAAAATTCAAACAAATTTAAAAAAAAAGTTATAAAATTTAAAGTTCTAAAAGAGACGTTGTTGAATAAAAAATTCCTGTCATAAATTTTTTGTCAACTTAAATTAAGTAAATAAACTTTATTGTTTAATTTAGCTGTAAAATTTTTTAAATATTTACTTTAATTTAAAAACTTTCAAATTAATTAATTTTTATGAATAATTTTTTTTTAAAAGTAAAATTTTGTTCAAATAATGGATGTTTTTTAAAAATAGCAATTTTCATTTTTAGTAATTGAAATACAGCTACTCAAAATTTTGACTTGACTTTAAATTTAGAGCAAATTTATTAAGATCTTAGCATTTTTTTTGGTTTGTTTCTCAGTATTTAAAAAAATTGTAGCAAAACTCGAACTTGAAATAAGCAAGTTTAAAATTTGTTTTGGTTAAATCAGGTCGCAAGTACTAAATAAAAACATTTTATGAAAAATTTCTACTTATGAATCCAGAAAAATTTGAGTCAAGCATCTCAAGCAATTCAAGAAATTGACAATAATCAAGATCGTTAAAAAAAGATGTTTAAAAATTTCAAACAATTCATAAAATTTTGTTGTTTTCTTATGAATAATTATAAATATTAGAAAAAATAATTTTTTTAATTACTCTTAATTATTATCTAGGGAAATAAATTAAACAAAAATAAATTTTTCAATTCTCAGTTTTTTTTTAATTAAGATTCACTATGAATTTTTTTTAAATTTTCTATTGTTTGCTTTTTTTTCTAAATTTAAAATTCATAAAACTCATTGTAATATTTCTTTTATTAACAGAACTGAATAAACAAAGTATTTTGTTTAATATTTTGCTTTTTTGCAAAAGGTTAAATTCGAATAAAAAAAACTAAAGGGTTTGTATCATTAATTTTTTTCGTTTTGACAATTTATCAACTATAAGTATGAAAATTTCAATTATCACTTTTTTAGAAAAACTTTTTGAATCTAAATATTATTTAGAATTAAAAGGCACAATTTTATTACATAAATTTGTGAAAATAGGTATTTAATCATTCAATTTTAAAAGTAAATTGTAGATAAATTTATTGAATACTTTCAAATATTTTTTGAATAAATATTTGCGATTAGAAGGAGCAGATTAGACAGCTTTTAGAAATTTTTTTATTTAAAAGGCAATTTTTAAAGTTTTATTTATCAAAGTGCTTAAATAATTTGGTAAATCAATAGAGACCTTCAATAAAATAATTCAACTTTTAGAGTGTCTTTTGAAAAATTAATTTCTACCTTAAAAATGGTAACTTGGAAACAGTGTCCAAATATTATTTTGAAAATATAAATTTTTTTTAAATTGAAAATAAATTTTATTAAATTAGTTTTGATGTATTTTAAATAGAAACTGAGGAGAAGTAATTAAAACAATAACTCTATCGTAATTAGTGAAAATTGTCTAGTTTATTAATTAGAAATTTATGCTATCATATACAGATTTAATTCATTTAAACATAATAAGATAAGAAACAAGACTCAGGAGATTATTCATGAACATTAGTCGTAAATTGATAAGATTTATTGTCTGAATATTTGGAAAAAATTCAATTAATCAGACTAGGCTACTAAACTTATCTAAAAACAAAAAGATAGAAACTAACTTTGACTTAGTAGTCATTTTTACTTATAGTTGTCTAAATATAAAATCATATTTTAGAATATTTTATCTTTAATCTTTTTAAGTGTTCTGTTTATGAACTATACATTAATACTATGATTTTGATAGTTAATTAGTGCAGATATAAACAAAACTGGTCTTATAGTAATAAATTTGAAAATATTTGATGTTTCGATTAGATAAATTACGAGCTTTTAGAATCGTTTTTGGTTTCAGATCTTAGTCTAAATAAAAATCATATCAGATCAGAAGCGCATCTTATATTTATTAAGAATATTTAAAATAATCAAAAAAATTTTAATTTATTTAGAATTGAAAAAAATGAGGCTATAATTTTGTTTAAATTTGAGCATATGGTTTTAAAGGTTTTAAATTTCAAATTGAAAGATATAAAATATCAATTAGGACAAATGGATTGTCAGTGCAAATTTGCAAACTTCTATATTCATATTTATAGATGTAAATAGACATTAATCATGTAAACTAAAGCAAATAAATTTTGTATAGAACCCAAATAGACCTCGGCTAATATTCATAAAAAATTTATGTTTAATGCTAAAACAAGAGATAAAGACATAATCCATAGCCAATTTGCTTTGACATATTAATCAACATGTAAGGTGTTATTGGATGCGTTGACTCGATCAACATAAGACCAACACAAGAGATAATCGTATTTGATTTGTATATCTAATTTTGAATACCAAATCAAGTGTGACCATTTGTTTGTTTTACTAAATTGGAAACCTAGAGCATTTTGATACAAAAAAAACTATCTCGAGAAAATATTAAGAAAACAAATCTCAATAGGTTTATTCTTTTCAAATTGAAAATCTTACTAGTGAAAAAATTTTGCTTAGGCTTAGATACGTATTGATCATAAGCAGATTTTTCTCACTAGAAAAAAAAAGCAACGACCAATATTTTATTAATCACTAGGATAAAATAACCTAAAAAGGTTATTTTTCTAAACTAAATTTCTATTATTTTCATTTAGATAAATGAGTACAATAAAATAGCTTTGTTTTGAGACGCCTTGTTTTTTTTTCAAATAAAATGGCATCTATTTTATCAACAAATCAATCATCAATTAGCAATGGTTTGGGAACCCATGTGATTTTAGTAGCCAAATTTGAATACAAATCAAAAGAGCCAAACGAGCTTGATCTTAAAAAAGGCGAGCGTCTAGTACTTTTAGATAATTCAAAAAACTGGTGGCTTGTCCGTAGAGCTGAAACAGATCAAACAGGGTATTTTGTTTTAACATTTGAAATAAAATTATTTATTTAAAATTTTTTTTTTTGTTTATCAAGATATGTTCCCTCAAATTATGTTAAAAAAGAGAAAAAATCGCTATTAGAAAAAATAATTCCGAAAAAATTGCAAACTTTGACATCGAATAATTCAGAAAATTCTCTCAAAATGCAATCATCGCCTATCAACAATCAACTAAACTCATCAATTTCATCTAATTCGACAATTAGAAGCGAAAATTCGGGCATTGCACGAGCAATTGTTAAACACAAATACAATGCTGTCAAGTAATTTTATTTGAGACTTTATTCGAAAAATTTCAATTTTTAATTAACAACTAATTAGACCAGATGAGCTTACTTTGAGTGTAGGTACAAAAGTAGTTGTTTTAGAAAAATTCGGAGATGGCTGGTGGAAAATAGGTGTTGAAGATTCTCAAATAATTGGTTTATATCCTTCGAATTATTTGCAAGAGGATCTTAACGTATCATCAAATTCTTTACAAAATAAAAACGTAACTAACATTTAGTTAATTTTTTTTGTTGTTTTACAAACTATGATCTTAATTTTTAGGCTATTAAAAATTCACCCTCTAATGAAAGACAATATGAATCTCCTGGCAATCACATGTCGCCTAAATTGTTTGATACTTCGAACCCTAATTTGGATTCAAGTTATCCCAAATGCGAATCAGTGTCATCTAGTGAAAAAGACATAGAGTATTTACGAGTTATATATCCGTTTAAGTCTAGCCCTAGTTTAAAAACAACCAATTCATACTCAAACGAATTGAGCGTACAAATAAACGAAATAGTCAAATTAGTTGAAGATGATGTCGAAGGTCTTGATTTTGACAAGTCATGGCTTAAAGTATTCAATAGTGAAGGAGTAACTGGAATGATTCCCTCTAAATGTGTCGAGCCTCTATTGGAACATCAATTACAAGATTTTGTATTCATTCGTCGACCATCATTAATTGGAATTTTGGCTTATAAAAAATGGTATTTTGGTAATATAAGCCGATTTGACACTATTTTATTATTGAATAAGTATGCAACTAATGGAGATTATTTGGTTAGAGATTCTGATGTAAGATTTTATTTTTTTAAAGCCGAAACTTTGTTGTACTAATCAAAACTTTAAAACTTTTATTTTAATCTAGAATTAGTTATGAATAATTTATGATATAATACTATTAGTATCAATCAAACATGGTCTCTGTAACTTCATTTCCATGATTTTTTAATGCCTTTAAAGTCCTAGAGTAGAATTATCTATTTAATTATCTCAGTCAGGGTGATAAAACCTTTTTTTAGCTTTTATATTTTACATAGATAATTTCAGACATAAAATTATATTAGTTTTAAATCTTTCATTTGGTTTCTTTTTTCACAATTTACAATCTTTTATATGATTAAAAATAGTTATTTGTATAAATTTTGAAATTTAAACTGATCATGATGCCAAGTTAAAGTCAGAATTAATAAAATTAATGATTTAATTTCTACGAAAAATTGGATAAATTAAAGTTCATGATCAAAAAATTCTATAAAAAAGCCTCCAAGTTTTTCAATTGTAAAACCATTTCAAGAATTTATTTAAAATTCCAAAAAAAAGGTTTTTTGTACTAATTTAGGTAAAATTTTTGGACTAATGTTTTTAAAAAAATTGTTGTAATTATTTTGTTCGAAATCGAAACTTTTTAAGAATCTGTGGAAAATTTTGGTCTAAGCAGGAATCGAACCTGCGATGTTTTTTAAAAATATTTAAATGTACGCTTTTCCATCTGAACTATAACGTTTCATGAAAACTTAAAATTGACATTACTTTATTTTTTTCCATAAAATATAAAAATTTACTTAAAAAAAATTGTATCAAATTCAAAATTTTAAAATTTTTGACACTCAAATTTTCTTGAGTATTGAGTGCGAGTGTGAGTTTGACTGGTACGCACGCAAACTCAACTCAAACTCAAGGTTTTTTGAATGAAAATGTCTGTTTACGAATAACATTTGAAAATCATTTGCAAAAATTTAAGTACTCTTGATGCTTTTTTTTTATTAAAAACTTAAATAATAAAATAAATCTTTAAAATTGTCTTCAGATTTTAAAATTAAGACTTAAATATAAAGAGTTTAAATAAATAAAATATTTTAAAATAAGTCATGATAGAAATAAAGAGTTTATTAAATGTTTGTAAAAAATACCACTAAAGTCAGCCTTTTTTCAAAATAGAATCTCAAATTTTGGAAGTTGTGCTAAAAAAAAAGAGGTCGTTGAAGAATCAGAAGAACCATCTTCTGAAAAAGTAACTCCTTAAAATTTTGATCCCAATGCTGATGAAGCTGAATAATAAGTTGATCCCTTATAACAAGCATCGACTGACCTCCAAAATCTTCGTAGTAATTTTTTATAGATTTCTTTTCTAATGAAATCGTCTCGATTATTAACTTTTTCATTTTATCAAAACTCTGATCTGTTCTAGTTCGAACATATTGTTTAAGACAACACTTTTTTTCCGCACAACTTCCAAAATTTGAGACTCTATTTTGGTAAAAGGCTGACTTAAGTGGCATTTTTTACAAAAATGGAAATTACAAAAAATTTTAAAATGAATTCGAAATTTTATAATTATGTAAAAAGATGTCAAAAATTTAAATATAAATTATCTTTTTTCAGTAATATTTCAATAATTTTTTTTTTCTAAAAAATGGACACTTTTTGAGCGATTATAAAAAATTTTAAACTAAATAAATAGAAAAAAGGAAAACCATAGTTTTGTACAGAATTTAGAATTTAGTCTAGTTTTAGAATTTATATAAAAATATATAGGTAAAGTGGTTTGGAAAAAAGTAGATCCCGAAAAAGTTAAAAATGTCAAAATTTTCGGAAAAAATTCTCAATATTTTTTTTTTTAGATAACCACCTCAGAATTTAGAGCTTAAATAAGATATACTTTAAATAAGACTGTAAAGTTTAAGATCGCCTAGCCAAAAAATTAAAATTTTTGACCCATCCTAAAATTTTGGCTAACCCTAGGTTTTCATATGCGTAGAATCTTAAAATGAGGTCGAAATGCATATCTGAAGATAGTGTGGAAGTTTTGCATCGCGCGAACTTTACAAAAAAAATTATTCATTTTTTAAGTATTATGTAGGTGACAAGTTTCTTTTTCTCTTTGACATTTTTTAGCAAAAATTTAAATAAAAAAAAAGTGGATAAAATATATTTCAATATTCTAGAGAAGATAAACCATCAAAATCCATCAAATGATTGAATATTCTAAAATTACGCAAATAATTAATTTAATTTTGTTTGATTTTTTATAAATAAATTCCTTTGCTGCTTGGGCTTTTAGAAAAAAAGTGATCAAAGTAAGTATCAATCGTATTTTAATGATATTGTATTCAAAATAAAATACTAAACTTTTATTAGTTTAACTTTTATTATTATGACTTATATGGAGTCCCTCTGAAGATGGAAGTTGTCTTTAGAGATTTTCAAATCTCTGTTTTATAGGAATTTTTTAATCATTATTAATTTATAATTTGAAAATTGTCATTATTTACTCAACACTCTTAAATAAAAATAAAATTCTTTTGATATTCATTTCTGAAAAACAATAAGGTTATTTAATTAGTCATAGAATGTTTTTATTGTTATTATTGCCATACATTTAAAGGTCAAGATTGATTTTATCTTTTATTGTTTTTTGCAAAGATCATGTTAGATGCATTTTCAACAGAAATTTTTCAACTTTTAGATACTTATAAATAATGCTTATTTTTAAAGAATGGATGCTTTTCGATATCTCTCAAGTCGGACAGTACCAACAATAAACATTTTAAAGTTATTTACAAAGATTCAAAATTTCTAATCGGTAAAAAAATTTTCAACAGTATGCAAGAATTGTTGGATCATTATCATAAAAATCCGATATTCGACCAAAATGGAGAAAGACTGTATTTGGTTAAGCCTTTTGAACCGCCAAGTTTTGACTCAATGTTCATAAAAAAATGAAAAGTTGTTTAGTAACAGTTAGGCCGATAAATTACTCGCTTATTAAATTGGATGCATCAAGAACTAGAGACGCCAATTAATCACTCAAATGTACATACTAAATCTTAATGATGGTTTTTTTCCTTTTGAATTTTATTCATGGAGAAATTTTTTAATACTGAAAATTTTTTATGTTTTAATTTTTCATTATTTCATATAGAATAAACGAGAAGAGAAGTCATTTTTTTCTACAAGTTTTAATGAACACAGGACATTTGAATTTTAAAAAAAATCTTAGAAATTTTAT
Organism: Brachionus koreanus; assembly: GCA_016987375.1. NCBI lineage: Eukaryota > Metazoa > Rotifera > Eurotatoria > Ploima > Brachionidae > Brachionus > Brachionus koreanus. The sequence continues at coordinate 1,598,440 of PJRA01000412.1, forward strand.
TTAAAAAAACGCTGTTATGTCTTTCAGCTAAATATATGCATATTTTTGATACACTATATCAAATATTTTATATTCAATTGTATTTTTTTTAAACCGAAAATTAATCAAATAAAGGTTTTTTAATTAATTTTTTCTTTTACAATTACCCCAGCTAATTTGTCAAATAACAATTATCATTAGACTTTTTTACTAAGCGTTAGATAAACTTAATCATGATTTTTATCTTGATTTGATTGATAAAAATGTTGAGCTTTAAAAATATGACCTTCATCTACGGTACAGTATTGGTTTTTCCCAATTTTGAAAAATTTAAACAGATAAAGATAAAAGGTCACCCAGCTCAATATTAAGTACAAGCAGTTAGATGCAAATATTTGATTAACATGATATTTTTTATCCATAACTTAAACAAATCAATTCTCTTATCATTTCAAAAATGTTTAAAATGTTTGAATTGAACTCTTGATAGCTAAGAAGCAAGATAATTTTTTTTTCATTTTTCATTATAAAATTTTCTGTTGATGATTGAGTGTGAATTTTTAAAGAAAAAATTTAATTAAGCAATTTCTATTTGAAGAGGCCAAATTTTCAGAAATTAATTTTTGATCCTATTCTCTCAAGTGGTTCATAAATCGATAAATACATAAAGATTAATTTTTATAAATAGACCCTTTTAACTCCTTTTATTTTCATCAAAAATCAAGGACCAACTTTTGACAAAAAATTAAAAAAAAAATCGAACAAATTTTTGAGATGAAATTCAATTTTTCGTTTTATGTGACAGGGGTCTTACTCGTTATACTAATCAATGACGGTAAAGTAAAAATTTAAAAAAATTTTCATAAATAAATGTAAGAAATTTAAGTAATTTCCCAAATATCCACTACTATAAACTATTTAGACAAAACATACGAGAGTGAGCCCTATTACTACGACCTCTCGTTTATTAATAGCAATTTTACTAATGCTGGTAAATTATGTCTAAAAATTAACAATAAAAAAAAAATAATCAATTATTTAAGCATCAATTCGTAACAGATTTCCAATTAGAGAAAGAAATGGACATTCATCAGATGGCGATTTTTGTGATAGAATAAGGCGAATTCCATCATATATCAGGATTGATCTAAAACTTAGTTATTTTTATCAAAAATATACTGAAGCTTATGGCATACCAGTTGTTGGCTCTAATAAAGTAACAATTAATGGCCTGAAAAGAGCGTGTTATGTTTTAAAATTTTATTTGGCTGGAAATACAGAAATAAGAAATATTTTTTATAAAAAAAATCTAAGAGTTGTGGTACTGGGAGCATCCGAAAATATTCTTAATATTCCTGAATATGATTCATTGCCGTCAAGCTGGAATTTTATTAGAGGCCTGAGTCCAATTCCAAGTATACCATTGATCACAGTTGCTGAAGAAAATTTACTATGCTCAAACGACAAATTTAGGTATCAATTAAAAATAGAATTTATGATAAAATAAACTATATTAAAATAAAAAGATCCGAAGATTTAATGGTTCATCAACTTTCTTATGGCTTATTGACTATGGAAGCTATTGACTCAACAACATTTTTCAATTTAAAAGAAGGGTACCAAAGAGCTCTTGAAACTGTTCCGTGGAGAAATAGCTTTGCTTTAGTCGACATTAAGGAATATCTAGCCAGTGCAGTATTAAAAAATAAAAGAATAAATAATATTTAGTTTAATTCAAATTTTTAGATTGATGCATATTTGGGATCTTATGGCAAAAAAGAAGACTTTTTGTTTACGCTTATTGATTTAAAAGCAAATGATCCTTACATCATTAAGATAATAGAAAAAATTTTTCCGTGTGATAATTATTATATAAATAAATGCAAGGCTTCTAAAGGTAATTTTTGAGGCTAATTGAAAGTGGAAACTCTTTCTAATTTTCAGTGATAATGCTAAAAACTGATATAAAAAAATTTTTTTCAAGGTGCTTACTAAGTTTAATGCATTATAAAATTGCTTAAAAATTCAATAAATAGAACTAAATAAAATTTTTAATTAAAATTTTTTAAGCAATATCAATAAAACTCATAGATCTCCATTTATAATTTTTTATAATTATTAAAAATTATCAAAATTTTTCTCTTAAAGAAATCGAGCTAATTCAAAGAATTAAATTGGGTAAATCTTGTAAAAATGACGAATCAGTGACACAGTCAATATATGCCTTAAAATCATCTCTAGCAACTGTTACTCAAGTATCATCAAACAATAAAATTAGTCGTGGACTTAATTCAACTGAAATGCCTCAAACAACAGCTATAATTCAATTATCTAAAACTAGAATTTCACCTTTCACTTCAGTTTTAAAAAATGATGAACAATCAGGTCATATTTATTCTCATAGATAAAAAAATTTAATTAAAATTTTAATTTTAATTTTCTTTTTAGGTTGTTTTGATTTAAATAAGAATTGCCAAATTTGGGCTTTTAAAGGTGAATGTGTGAGAAATCGTCAGTACATGAGTTTAGAGTGCAAAGAAAGCTGTAAGTTCTGTGAGGAGCAGATTACAACAAAAATAAATATAATAAAGGATTCAACTAAAAAAATCAATATATCGGGTTATTATCCTTAAAAAAATATAAAAAATAAATAATATTAATTAATTTACTTAAATTAAAGTGTATGAGAATTTTTGCAAAGACGATTATGCACATTGTCCGGTTTTAGCTTTGAGAGGTGATTGCAAAACCAATCCATTTTATATGCTCCAAGCATGCAAACGATCGTGTAATCTTTGTGGTGATTTAGTTGATGAAAAAAATCGAATTCATCCAACAACTAAAAAGCTATTGATTAGAAGGCCTATTCATACAAAAAGTTCTAGCAGTTACTTCATGAGACCACTTACAACTGTAGAACAAATTAAGAAGACAAGTGAAAATAAAGATACTACTAGTGCTAAGCATGACTGCAAAGATTTGGTTCACTATTGTGCAGATCTTGCTCAACGTGGAGATTGTGAAACAAATAAAGATTCTATGGCATATTATTGTGCCAAGACATGCAGAGTATGCTAGGTCAAAAAGTAAAAGTTTTCAATTCTAGTATACAAATTTGAAAATATTGATATTAGATATTGTTTGTAATAGATTAATTTAGAATTTAAAATTAAATTTTATCTAAGTATTAAATAAAGTATTGATGTTAGAGTTTTTAAATATTTAAGATATACTTTTGCTCAATTCTTCACTTTTAACTATTACTTATTTAAAAATTTAAATTCTTTTAAGATTTAAATCTTAAATTAAATTAAATTTTTTAAATTTAAATCTTTTAAATCCAAATTAAAAAAAAAAAAAAACAAAATATATGTATATATATTTTAGATAATTAATAAAAAAAATTTGCAAATAATTCGAGAAATATTGTATTATAAAAATTTTCATCATTGAAATTAGCTCTAATCATCCGATGTCTCATTATTGCTATTTGATAAAGCTTTATTTGTTTCTGAATATATTTCTTTGTGAGCTGCCATAAGATAAGGTTCTTGTTTGGATTTTACTAGTCAAAAAATTAATACTAACATATCAATATTAAAATATGAAATTTACTTTGTTGACGATAGACTTCTTTTTGGGCTTCTGGTATCAAAAACCCGTGAACCAATTCAGCTACTATTTCTTCACTTTCCACAGCAGATCTCCTAAAAAAATTAAACTAAAAAAATTTATACTTCATAATTTATTTAATACGTTTTCTCGACTTCATAAGCAACATCGTTAATTTTATTGGCCATCTCATGTACTTCTTTTCGAGCTTCTTCATCGGCGACTTGATCAATTGTTTCCAATATACAATCTTCCAGATAAGTTTCAACACAATCTTGTTGAGTTTTAAGCATCTAAAATAAGACTTATAAACAAATAATGCGCAAATATTTATTTCTAAAATAAACTTGTTTGAAAATTTCATCATCTTCTCTTCTTCGTCTTTCCTCTACTTGTCTTAATCCACTTTCTTCGGCTTCTCTCATGCGTCTCTGCCTCTCAGCCAACATGGCAAACGCATGGATTCTTCTTTCCTCTTGTAAACGAATTAATTCTTTGCTCAAAAAGTCCAGCATGTCACAAACGGTTTCGCCTTCCAAGTTTTGCAATACTTCGTCTTTTAAATCTTCGGCTTGGTTCGTCAAATGTCGTTGACGCTGCAAAGTCAAAACTTTCTGTTTGTAGAGCTTAGTATTAGACTGGTCAACAGTTTGTAAGGCATGAGTGCTGGAAACTTCCTTTATCAAAACTAATTTTTCCTGTTTTCCATCATACATCTAGAAAAAATTTTTATTTAAATTTTTTTCACATTATTTAACTTTCTGATCATACCATATTTTGAATTGCTTTTCCTCTGATTATTTTTTGAAGATAAATAATTGCCAGCTCTTTTTCTTCTTCTTCGGGATCTGGTATGTCGATACGTGGTGTCGGCGGTCTGGGCACTGGTTTTTCTATCAATTTCAAAAATCTCAACGGCTTTTCTTCCGTCTTTTTCTGCTCTTTTATGGCCAACAAATTCTTTAGAAATTAATAAAAATAAATCCTAAATTAAAAAAATTGTAAAATACAGAATGAATGTCTTCAAGGCGTTTTTCTTCTCTGTATTTTCGTTTTAAGTAGCCATCTTGGGTATGTTGATTTCTTTTTGGCGGGTCAATTTTAAGCTGAAGAACATAATGAGGTAGCGAAGCTTCTAATTCCAAAAGGCCTAATCAAAGATACATTTTTATTTTCTTCTAATTTTTCAGATTTTTTTTTAGCAAAATAAATAAGTCACCTTGGTATGTGTCCAAATATCTATTTTTTACCACATAATTATCGGCATTTTTGTCTGGAAAGTAGCCCACACGAGTCAAAGGTGCATAAGTGTCACTTTCAAAATTAGAATATTCCTCAATTATATTTCTTTTTTTTAATTCACTTTTAGGATTTTCTCTTTTTTTAATTAGCTTACGAATGTCTAAAAATTTTTTAGTTTAAAAAACAAAGAAAATTTTTTTTTCAATTAAAAAAAATACTTTTTATATTCTCAGCTCTTAATTTTTTGATTTTAGCGTCTTTTTCTTTTTGCTTTTTTACCCATAACTTGTCAAGCTTTTTGGCTAGTATGCCAGCTTGATTTTCTTCACGGTCTCTAAGCATTTTTTTCAACAATTCCATCCTCATATTCTGTATTCTGACATAAATTTAAATATAATTTAAACATAAAAGAAATAATATAAATACTCTTCAATTTCTTTTTCACGAAACATCCACTCTTTGCGCTCCATTTCAGTCATCATCTTCAGCCTCTTTTCCCATTGAGATGGATCATTGATAGGTGGTAAAGTAGCTTCCCAGGCGCGTTTTGCTCGAGCTCTCTCGATCATTTCAACTTCAGCTAGACCAACAGGTAGACCACGGCCATTAGCCAATGTAATCAAAGTTAACAACTCTGGCTGTTCACCAGGTTTTACTACATACTCAGGAGTGTATGGATCAGTTTGAGCTTCACCGTCCCTGTAATCAGTTTGAGTACCAATAGTCTTCGCGTAGCTGGTTTGAGGTCGATTTGATTCATTTAGTCGTTGCTGATCTTGATCTTGACTGCGAAATGTGTCTAGAACTACATATGGTGGTATGGCGTTAATAAATGGAATTATTGGTTTTTTAGCGAATTTGTGCCTGTCTTTTCCATCTAAATCATGATTTTCGTAAACTACAGATGGTATTTTTATGCTGTGATCTCCAGTCATACTTGATATAAGAAATATAAAACTTACAAATTAGAGCTAAGCTTAAAAAAATTTACAGTTTTTGAAGAATTAATTTTTCTCTCGAGTAATTTTGTTTTCCTGGCCAATCTTGGTTCATATGATTTGGTAAAACTAGATTATTTTTTAGCTGTAGAGTAAAACGTGGATGATGTTGAAGTTCACTAAACATGGTTCTATAATTTGGTTGTAAATGCTTAATAAGAAATAATTTTTTTATAAATTTTATTTAAAAAAATTAAATTAATTACAATGTTAGTATTTCCGCTTTGTGATTTAATAGCTTGAAATTGGTGATCAGTTTGGTTTGAAAGATGATAGTTTTTGTCATAAATGTAATCAAATGCCCGATTTTCCATCATCTTTGGTCTTCCAAAAGAATTGCTTCCTTGTTTCTGCTGAACAATTGTGCTCGTCATTTTTAAACAGCAAATAATTCAACAATGTCAATGTTTTAAGGTCCTAGCCAATTTAATAGTCCTGATTTTAGTTAGGAACAACTCTTGTATATGGAGAAATTTCATATAAAAAATATATAATAAAAAATAAAAAAAAAATTGTTTCTATGGTAACTATTGAATATAAAAATCTTACCTTCACCTATACTTTAATTAATTTTAATTAATTTTGAATATTTTTTCTTTAAATTTTAAATCTTATCCAAAGGGAAGATCTAGTATAAATTTTGATTTATGTATTTAAGTAATAACTAAATTAAATGTTTTTTTTTAATCTAAAAAAAAATATTTTATTCTTAAAATTCTTGAAGAAAGACAAAAAAAGGAGCCTTAATATTTTCATATCATAAAAAAAGTAAAAAAATTAATAAAATTAGTATTTTAATATATATTTTAAATTAGTATTATTTATTAATAAAATAAAACTAATCAAGTATTTATTTATTAAATCGAGTTTTTTTTCTACTTTTTATTTTCGTTAACAAAATTAAGTGTTACACCATAATTTAATTAGAATAGCAATAAAATTAATAAAAATAAAACAGAAAGAGTAATTAACTAATTTAATTATAAAGTAAAAAAATTACATTTGTTGATACAATAGAAGTATATTTTTTATTTGATTACCGCAAGTTTTACAAGTGTTATGATTAACATCAATTGCGGAAGATTAAGAACTTGTTGTCGGCAAAACACAAGTTTGCTTCTATGAGGAACATCATCTTCTATTCCAAGTTATTCGTCATTCAATATTTCGTTTGCTGATTCCTCTAAAATGCTCTCTTTCGACTTATTTTTAAAATTTTTGAATTTCATAGTTATTTATTTGTTTTCTTATCGAGCTAATGCTCCTTCAGATTTAAAAATAAAATGAAATAAATGATATGAAAATATTAAAAAATAGATAAAATGAAATAAGGAGTTACAAGTACATATGTTTAATTTTCTGATGGCTTGGGAAAAAAGGAAGAAATAGTAAGGTAGCAGTTACACAATGGAGTCGGGTATTCGATATTTATTGATGTTAATAATAAAAAACTTTAATAACTTAAAACCTATCAGTTGTTTTCTATTAAGTTTATGGACTAAATGAGTTTTAACATTAATGAGTACATGGATAATTAATTAATATTTAGGTAAAAATCATTCATTAGGTAAAATAAATTAAATTTGTTTAAGAATACTATATGTTTTAAATAATTTTTTAATTGTTTTTTGTTAATTATATTTGTGGCATTTTTTTCTATTTTTATGGATATAGTTAACTGAAGTCCCATTAAAAGTTGAATTAACTTTTAAAAAGAATTATCACCTTGTGTAATTATATATTAATCACAAGATAGGGATAATGTCATTAGTTTTACATTTGGCTAATTTAATTAAAATAGTACTTTATGGTGAAATTTGATCTAAATTTTTTTTCAATAAATTTTTAAATTTTTAAAAAATTAAAGTCATATAATTTCAATTTTTTATAGTTATTTTTTGTATAAAATTTCATTTAAAAATTTCATAGAAGTTAATAAAAAACTAAATATTCAAACTGAAAAATTTCCTCTAGTTAAAATTTTATTTTATTGATACTAACGCGGCAAAATGAAAATAATTTTAAATTTTTACATTTTTACATTTTCATATTTTTAGATTTTTTGTGCAATTTTTCAGAAATTTTTTATTTTATTTTTGTTTACCAAAAAATTTGAGAGAGTTTTTTTGATTTCTGAAAAATTGCACAAAAAATCTAAAAATATGAAAATGTAAAAATGTAAAATTATTTTAATTTTGCCTACTAATGCTTTTTTTTCTAAAATTTTTTCAATTGAAAAAATAATCGAAAATTGACGAAATATAAAGGCTATGAGGTCTTGAAAACCTTAATCGAATAAACGTCCTTTGGAGTATAGAAAAAGGTTTTTAAATGATACTCAAAATAACTTAAATTTTTATATTCATTGTCAATAGGGTGTAAATTTTTTAAATAATATTTGATTTAAATTTAATGAATTTCTGTAGTTACTGAAAACTTTCTATCGCTATTGAATTAAACAAAATTCCATTTGCCTTGGTAATATTCATAATTTCATAAGTTATTGAGAATTTATTTTAAACAATAATTACCTCATGTTCTATAAATAAAACAAAACTAAATAATTGAAAAAAAACGGTAGCTTAAAAATAATTTTTAATTTATTTATTTGATTTTATTTACTGACAGGTCATGCCTCTTAAACTTGGAAGTAGGATCTAATTTTTGCTTGAAGTATATCGTTCCTTACCCATTGATAAAGTCAACGCATGTTTGTTATAGATTTCAATTACTTGACTTGAATAGATTCCAAGATTTTTATAATAAAAAGATATTTAAAAAATAAAAAAATGTTGTTAGAATTCTGATTATTAGTATTAATTTTTTTATTTAAGTGCAAATTTAAATTATTTATTTGAAGAAATTAAAAATGCTAAATTTCATGATTGAAGGAAAACATCTTTTATTTTATTTTAAATATTATAATAATTAAATAATGATTCTTATATGAAAAAATGAGACAAAACTCTTCTAATGCTAGATAACTTATTTTTTCGATAAAATTAAGATAATACATTTAGAGCAAATTTGGTAATTAATAAATGTAAGCGAAATTATTACACTTTTAAAAATTTCGTTTTAGCAATTTATTAGGATTTTTTGGAGGGTATTTTATTTGAATCTAAAAAGAGAGATATTAACATGGTTTTATGCAATAGACGAAAATAAAATCTGCTTTAAAAATGAACTGACCGTTTTATATACTTGTTTTATTTTTTAATCTTAATTTTTTATAGTTTATAATATAAAAAAAATAATTTTTGATTCAGTTTTGCAAAAATATTTTATAGCTTTTCAAAAATTATTGTTATATAAAAGTTACTCATAATTTTGATATTTGAGCGGATTAAAAAAAAAGCATTTTTGTTTTAATACCTGTACACAAATATAGCAAACATTATAAAGTTCTTAATGTTATGTTTGATTTAATCTTTTTTTAAATAGGATTCAAACCTAATGTCATTAAGTAATCAAATAAACTAATTGCTAAAAGTTTACATAACAGCTTCAATTTCTGTTTCCAAACCTTGGATTGTTCCATGTGATATACGTTTGATAGCAAACGTATTTTATTTAGTATAAAAAATGATGATTTTTCAAGTTTTGCATAATTTAGTAGGATCTGGTGAATCGTAAAAATTAAAACAAATAAGTCCCTTAATTTTAATTTTTCAAAAATTTAGTTTGAAATTGTAATTTTTAGCTTCAAATTCATTTGTTTACTTGACAAGTCATTTTAATCTTATTTTTAAACTAATAACCAAAATCTTACAAATTTAGGTGAAACAGAATCATTTCGATGCATGTACTGAATTCACTTTTTTAAATTTTAATTTAGTAAATTGAATTTTATCTCAAATTTTTTCTTAATAAAGAAAAAATCTGTTTAAAGTAAAAACTAGAATTTTCTAATTAGGTTTAAGCTGATTTTGATGAGTAAATTTAATTTTAAATTTATTTTTAATTGATATAAGTAAAATTATTTTTTTTTCGATTTTTTGTGATTTAAATCGTCTTGTAAATGAAAGGTTTTAGAGAGAAATTTTTTTTTAATTTTGTTTATCATTTGGTGTTAAATTAAAAATTATCAATTAAACTTATTAGTATAAAAAAAAGATAAATTAAAATCTTTTTTTTCTGAATAATTAAATTTTCTGAAATAATTTTAATTCACTTTTTTCCCTAATAAAAAATAAAATTTGGAAATCAATTTTTTCTTTAATTATTTAAAAATTTTAATTTAGAAGAAATGATTAAGTGACTTATTTTGGTACTTGGATGACTTAGCATAAATGGTTAAATTGATGTGTATTTTTATAAGGTTTATACGTCATTAAAATAGAGGCTTCTAGTAACTCATGTTATTTTTTTAAATTTTAATCGAATATTTATTTAACCAAAAAAAAAAAAATTTGGCTTATTTTTAAAATTGCTAAGTCATTTTACAGTTTAAATTAAAAAATCTAAGAGAATTATTAATTTAGAATTTTTAAAAGTTAGATCTTTTTTGCAAATTTTTTTTTAACTCTAATTTAAGAAAGTTGATCGATTAATTTAGAAAAATTAAATTTTTATTTTTTTTAAATGAAGAGAGGAACCTTTAGACTTCTTCATCTAGAATCCGCTCACTCCATTTATCGAAAATAATCGCTTGGTAAATTTCATAATTTATCGAAAAAATCATAATTGAATAATTTTTGTGTTTAATATGCATCCAATAGCTTCTAAACATCCACATTGATTAAAGCTTGGTTAATTCTGATCTCTGGCGTCTTGCTCAGCATAATCATAATTAGATCCATTTTTAAATTTTGGTTAAACAAGCTAAATTTTTAAAAGTGTCATTTGAACAACTGATTTAAGCTATTTCTTCACTCAATACAAACTAATTTTATTAAGACTCCTTTTAAATTTTCTATTTTTTCTCAGTTTTAACGTCATTTTAAATTAGCGGTCTATTCAAAGCTTGATTCGACTACTGTTTAAACAACCAAAGTTAGAAACAAAATTTTCAAACAAAATAGATTAAATTTAAGTGTGTTTTGTATAAATATATTTAATTTGAAAATTATTTAACACAATATAACTAAGCATGTAAAAAAGGATGATTATGTTTTTTTTTTTAATTTTTCAGGCAACAATAATTTTGTATAAAAAAAATTAAATATAATTAAAATGGTTTCAAAAATAATAGTGTCGATGTAAAATATCAAATTATCAGAGCACTTTGATTTAAGCTTCAAGTTTCTTATTTAAAATAAAGTTCACTTTGTCTCGCAAAGGCCATTTTTGTAAAGGTAATTTCTAATATTTCAAAACACTTTTTTTTAAATAAAGCTTAATTGAAGATAAGCTTTTTTTCTAAGTACACAATTAAAAATAGATAAAGCACAGTTAAATTTTGTTTTATTTTTAAGATTATTTTTGATTTTCATATAAATAAATTTAAATCAACAATGAAAGAAATAAAAAAGATTAAAAATATGAAGCGAGAAATCATCCCTCTATCAAAGGACGATTATTCATCAACTCAATCTAAATTAGAGCTTAAAATGAGCAGTGATGATGCCACTGATACAAGTAGTGAAGACACCAACTCGGAAGTGAGAGAAAATTGGGGTGGAAGAATGGAATTTTTGCTAGCATGCATCGGCTACTCAGTCGGATTAGGCAAGCATTCAAATTTTGAATTATATACTTTTTTTAATATTTGTATCAATTGAAGGAAATGTATGGCGATTCGGCTATCTGTGCGCAAAAAGTGGAGGCGGTGCATTCTTAATTCCATACTTCATAAATCTACTGATTGTAGCCATTCCATTGATGTATATGGAATTTTCTGTCGGACAATTCACTCAAAGAGGCCCCATCGGTGCCATGTCAAGAATCTGTCCTTTATTTAAAGGCACTGGTATCGCCACTGTTGTTCTATCATTTTTTCTGACGACCTATTACATTGTCATAATTGCATGGGATTTGTATTTTCTGTTTAGTTCAATCGGAAAAGAGGTTAGATGGCAAGGGTGCAATAATAGCTGGAACACAATAGACTGTTGGGATGGCTCTCTGGATCCTAGTCTCAAAACAAGCAATGATTCTCGATCACCCACTGAGGAATTTTTTAGGTAAATAGTTTTTTTGAATAAAACTTAAAAGCTAAATTGGAAAAATTTTAAGATTTAAAATTTTAAATCAGAGCTCTTCTTTTGAAGATTTTGGACTCCCAAAAATAGACCTTTTATTATTAGTTATATTGGGATGGATTTTGGTCTATTTTTGTATTTGGAAGGGAGTTAAATCAACAGGAAAAGTAAATTGACTTGGTTATTTTTGATCATTCTTGATTACTCTTATTCAGGTCGTTTATGTAACAGCCATATTTCCATACTTAGTTTTGATCATCATTTTAGTTAGAGGTGTAACCTTAGACGGATCAATCGAAGGACTAAAATATTTTTTGATTCCAAAGTGGGGAGATCTTTTGAAGCCATCGGTAAATTTCAAATAGAATTATTACTCAAAATCAATTTTTTATAAAGTGAAAATTATTTCATCTAATTAAAATAACCACCACTTTGAATAGGGAATATTCTTCTCTTTTTTAAACTAAAATTTTATTTATTTTTCAAATAAAAATTTGAATTGATTTTTTTTCATTTATTTCAAGGTATGGGCAAATGCAGCTATTCAAAATTTTAATTCGATTGGTGTTACATTTGGAGGCCTGATTTCAATGTCAAGTTATAATAAAAGAAGCAATAAAATTTTAGGGTAAATATTTGGAAAAAAAAACTAGATAATTGAGAATAATATTAATTTTAAAATTAGAAATGTGATAGCAATTTCGATTGTTGACGCTTTCACTAGTTTAATTTGTGGATCAACAGTATTCAGTGTTCTCGGTTATATTGCTAAGACTCAATCAAAATCTGTTGACGATGTAATAGAGTCCGGTCCGGGCTTGATTTTCATGTAATTTGCCTTTATTTTATTTTAGAATTTAATATTATTTTTTATGAAAATAATTTATATATTAAGGGTCCTACCCGAAGCAATAAGAAATATGACATTATCGCCTCTTTGGGGCATCCTATTTTTTACAATGATATTCATGTTAGGCATTGACAGTCAAGTAAAAATTTAAAATTAAATATTAAAAAGATAATTTTTTTAAATTTTCATTAAGTTTACAATGGTAGAAACAGTCGTGACTACAATAGAGGACGAATTTCATATGAAAGTTAAAAAATACTTTAAAAAAAGAGAAATATTAGTTCTAATTGTCTGTGTTTTTACTTTCTTTTTTTCACTTCCGAACATTTGTCCGGTAAATTTAAAAATATATTTTTTAAATATGAATTTCTGTTTATTTCAATTTTTAATTTTTAGGGAGGAATATACTACTTTACAATAGTTGATTTTTTTTCTGCCGGTGTATCACTTTTTTATATAGCCTTTTTTGAAATTATAGCAATAGTTTGGATTTATGGTAAAAATAAAAACAATCGCATTCATTAAAATTTATTTATTTTTTATTTAGGAGCAAATCGCTTGGCAAAAAATGTCTTTTTGATGACTGGCAGTAAGCCTGCAAAATATTTTATAGTTTGTTGGTATGTCATTTCGCCATTGTTTATCACAGTTATTTGGTTATTCAATTGGATCAGATACGAACCTATAAAATATGGAAGCTATGAATTTCCTGCTGGGGCACAGATTTTTGGATGGTGTATTGCTTTAGTATCAATTTTAGCCGTTCCACTAGGAGCAATACACACATATGTCAAATCCCCAGGAAAAACGGTGGCAGAGGTAAAATTAAATTAAAATTTTTTTTAAAATCAAATTTATTTTATAAAAGAAACTTTTCACATCTTTGAAACCGACCATACTTGACATAGACCAAGCGCCTAATGAATACATAACAAATAAAGTGGGAAATAGAGCGGATTTTATCAAGAGAAATGATACATTGGCTGAGATTGTTGAGTTTTAGTCATCATTAAATTTCAATTTTGCTTTATTTTTTCTATATATTTATAATTTATTAGCTTTTTTTTTTCAAATTTAAAATTGTAAATACGAAAAAGATTTTCTGGGCCCTTGTTTGGATATCAGATTGTGGCAATGGGTCAATAATTTTAAAAAAATTTGGCCTAATTTGTCTTAATCTTATTCCAAACAATAGTCTTAGTTTTATATAATCATTATTATAAATTATGTTTTTGAAATAGAATTCTTATTTTAATTTTTATTTTCAAATTTTAATTTTATGTTCAGGTGAAACCTAACAAAACATCAAAATAAATTTATTCGGATTTAAAATCTGGTTTCAACTATTACTGACGTAGTATTTTTTGATTTTCAAAAAAATTCTGGATGAAATTTCTTAGCATATTGCTTTAAAAATCCTCAAAAATAATCAAAAATTTCGAAATAGTCAGATTTTTATTTAATTTAATTACACGAAATTATTTTTCTAGATTTTTTTTTATTCTAAAACAAGCTAAATACATGGTATATTCAATAAGTGTTTCTTTTTTTAGTATTAGCAATGTTAATATTGCATAGTTTAAAAAATTTGATCTACAAATGACCATTACAAAATTGCATTATTACTCTCTAACAGGCACAGGAATCATTTTTTCATTTTTAATTGAAACAATAACAACTTCCTATTTTTTACTAAGTATTTTTTATGCTTAAAATGTATTTAAGTTTATATTGATTAAATAATTTAATTATTTAATAGAAATATATTTAAAATTTCAAATCATATAGCTAATTTAAATTACGTTCAAAATATATTTAAAAATTTAATAATTTTAGATGGATACTAACTGATTAAAAATTATTAAAAATTTTTTTCAGTTTTTTTTGAAATAACAATCATCAACTCTATTTTCATTTAAAATAAAATATATATTTATGAAAATTTTAGATTATTCTTAGATTGCACAATTGGCAAAATGACCCAAAATTTCCAGACAAATCATAAGAAAAACTCATTTAATTTCCAATCAAGTAAACTAAGGGTTTGACTAGAAAAAATTAAAAAAACTCGATCTCTCATAATTTGGTGAAACTCAACTCTCTTGAGAAAAAAAAAATAGAAAGCTTGTAAATACAATTTCAAATAAATAATTTTTATTAGAATTTTAAAAGGAAATTTAAAGGAAAGCATATTCAGAAATTTTTCTTTGATTTTAGATTTTTTGATTGCTTTTACACAAAATCAAGTGAAAACTAGAAAATTTGTGTTTGCCAAGCTATCCTTAATTTAGAAAATTTTTAAATATTCAAATAAAATTAGGTCTATTCTAAAAAAAGAGTGTTACTAATAATTCATTTCGTTTAATTTTGGTTTTTATTTTTTACTAAAATTTTAATTACTTAGTGCCATTTTATTTGACAAAAAAGACAGAAATGGATTAAAAAATTTGTTGCTAGAAAAAACCATTAAAACAAACAAAAATTTCAGGTAAACTAATAATCCATCTAGATTTCTAACAAATGCAAAATTAGATATTTGAGAATTGCTACACAAAATCTTAAACAATAAACAGGTATTCGTTATTTTAAGAATTTATTCGTGTGTTTATAGCTGCTTAAAAAAACCATATGATGATAAAAATCCGGATACGCACCTTTTAAAAAAAAGCTAAGAAAAAAAAAAGCTAGTTGAATAAATTTAAAATACAAGACTTGCATCATTCTATAAAAGCAATTTTTTTCCAATAGAATTCCATTTTTCTAGTTTAAGAAGCATTATATTTAATGAAATTTAGTATGAGAATTTATTATTTATTTCTTGTTGTTTAGATACAATGTTTCATAAAATTATTTCTAACTAATCGTGTGTATGATAAGTAAACTTGGCGTTAAAAATTATAAATAATAAATTAGCTTTAGCAAATCTTTCAACTTTAAGTTCATGATTGAGCTTTTTACATTTAAAGAAATTATTCAAATATTTTAACATTATCCAGGTATGAAATTTTAAAAATTTTACAATGATCAGAAAAAAAATTTTAATTTTAGTGACGCAGATTGATCCATAAATTTCTATTTAAATATTTTAAAATTAATTTTAAAATTGTTTATTTTTGTGACGCTGTGTTTTTTACTTTAAAAAATGGGCCACCCTCAAGGCAAAATTGGTAATATTTTAATGAATTTCAATAATCGTGAAAATTTTTAACTTTAAACTGGATATTTTTGTTCTATTTTACAAATCCGGCATAAAAATATGCTCCATTTTTTGGAAATACTTGGGGTTGTATTGATTTTTGACAAAATGTTTATACTTAAGCCATCAATCAATGTTTTAAGTCATATTTTTATTGTTATTAGACTTTAAGTTTAATTTATAAGGCTCATTTGTCATTTTTAAATTTGATGAAATACTTTAAAATAAATTGAAATGCCTTATCAAGTTAAAGAGATAATTGAGATCACAAACCGTAACTGAAAACTTCGAATGATAAGAGCAAAAAAGTCTTGTTTGTGCCAAGCTTAAGAAAAATGAAAATACACATGAGTGTTCTATAAGACGACGCGAAATAATTTGTTGGTTTTTTGTGTTGAAATAGAAAAATATTATTTAATTGAAGCGTAACTAACTACCAAACAATATAGAAGGTGCTTAATTTAAAATTTTTTTCCAATATTAAATAAGTTGTCTTTAATTTTGTTTAAAATTATATTTTTTTGAGATTTGATCAACTGTTTTGTATTTTGTTTAGATTTAATTTTGAAAAAAGAAGAATAAATAGTGAAAATTTGTTTTTAATATTCAGTTTGAAAACTTGCCCTTTAGAATAGTGATCGAAATAAATTATGGTACGTTTAATTAATTTTTTAAATCAAAATTATAATAATTAAAACTAAAAAATGATTTAAATTTTCGAATTTTAGACCAAAAAAAAAGATTCAATTTCGAGCTCAGTAAAAGCAAAAAAAGGCCAAAAAAAACAAAATTTAGATGATTTGAAAAAAGAAGTCGAATTTGTAAGTAAAATAAGTGTGAAAAAAATGTTATGAAATTAAATATTTATTGTTGATTAATTTTAAGGATGAGCACAAAGTTGATTTAAATGAATTGTTAGTTCGCTTACAAACAGACATAAACAGAGTAATTAATTGAAAAAAAAAGTACTAATTTTTAAACTAACTAATTTTTTATAAAAGGGCTTAAGTGAAGAAAGAGCACGTCAGATACTGGAAAGAGATGGACCAAATGCTCTTTCGCCACCAAAAACAACACCTGAATGGGTTAAATTTTGCAAAAATTTATTTGGTGGCTTTGCTATGTTGCTTTGGACTGGTGCATTCCTTTGCTTTTTTGCCTATGGTATTACGGTAGCATCATATGACGATGCACCAAAAGACAACTTATGGCTTGGTGTAGCATTATCAGTAGTAGTAATTCTAACAGGTGTATTTTCATATTTTCAAGAGGCTAAAAGTTCTCGTATTATGGACTCATTCAAAAACATGGTACCTCAACAAGCAGTGGCTTTGAGAAATGGAGAAAAAAAAACTGTAAAAGCAGAAGATCTGGTAGTTGGTGATGTTATTGATGTTAAATTTGGTGACCGTGTTCCGGCCGATATTCGTGTTGTACAAGCACATGGTTTCAAGGTGGACAATTCGTCATTGACTGGAGAATCTGAACCACAAGCTAGAGGACCTGATTTTACAAATGAAAATCCATTGGAAACTAGAAATATTGCTTTCTTTTCAACAAATGCTGTCGAAGGTACTTGCACTGGCATAGTTATTCGAACTGGTGATAGAACTGTTATGGGTCGTATTGCTAATTTGGCATCTGGTTTGGACACTGGTGAAACACCAATTGCCAGAGAAATTCATCATTTTATCAATTTGATCACTAGTGTAGCTGTTTTCTTGGGTGTCACGTTTTTCATTATTGCTATTGTTCTCAAGTACTACTGGTTAGATGCAGTCATATTTTTGATTGGTATTATTGTAGCAAATGTACCCGAAGGTCTATTGGCCACTGTTACTGTATGCTTAACTTTGACAGCTAAACGTATGGCAAAAAAAAATTGTTTAGTTAAAAATTTGGAAGCTGTAGAAACACTTGGCTCTACTTCGACCATTTGTTCAGATAAAACTGGAACTTTGACTCAAAATCGTATGACAGTTGCACATATGTGGTACGATAATCATATAGCTGAAGTTGACACATCAGAAAATCAGGTCACAGCAACTTATGATAAAGAAGCACCGGGATTAAGAGCTTTGATTAGATGTGCCATGCTTTGTAACAGAGCTGAATTCAAAGTTGATGCTGAAAATTTAAAAAAACCAATTTTACAAAGAGATTGTATTGGAGATGCATCTGAATCAGCTATTTTAAAATCATGTGAATTGTCGTTTGGAAGTGTTGCACAATATAGAGAATTAAATAGAAAAATAATAGAAATTCCTTTCAATTCGACAAATAAATATCAAGTTAGTGTTCATGAAACTGATGATGACGATGAGCGATATCTATTAGTAATGAAAGGCGCACCGGAAAGAATTTTGGATAGATGTAGCACAATTTATATGAATGGCAGCGATTTAGAATTAACAGACTATTGGAAAGCTCAATTCAATAATGCTTATTTGGAACTTGGAGGTTATGGTGAACGTGTATTGGGATTTTGTGATGTTAGATTGGACTCAAAAAAATATCCAAAAGGATATCGTTTTGATCCCGATGAAGCCAATTTTCAATTAACTGAATTGAGATTTTTGGGTTTAATGTCTATGATTGATCCGCCAAGAGCTGCTGTACCAGATGCTGTTGAAAAGTGTCGCTCAGCTGGTATCAAAGTTATCATGGTAACTGGTGACCATCCTATTACTGCCAAAGCTATTGCCAAAGGTGTCGGTATTATTAGCGAACACAATGAAACTGTTGAAGACATTGCTGCTCGTTTGGGCATTCCAGTTAGCCAAGTTAATCCACGTGATGCAAAAGCTATTGTTGTTCATGGTAATGATTTGAAGAGCATGTCATCAGAGCAATTGGACGATATTTTGAGACATCACACTGAAATCGTATTTGCACGTACTTCTCCACAACAAAAATTGATCATTGTTGAAGGCTGTCAACGTCAAGGAGCCATTGTGGCCGTAACTGGTGATGGTGTGAACGATTCACCTGTTTTGAAAAAAGCCGATATTGGTGTTGCTATGGGCATTGCTGGCAGTGATGTTAGCAAACAAGCAGCTGATATGATTCTTTTGGATGATAATTTTGCTTCGATTGTAACTGGCGTTGAAGAAGGACGTTTAATTTTTGACAATTTGAAAAAATCAATTGCATACACTTTGACTTCAAACATACCTGAAATAACACCATTTTTGATGTTTATTTTGACAGATATACCTTTACCATTGGGTACAATTACCATCTTGTGCATTGACTTGGGTACTGATATGGTTCCCGCTATTTCTCTTGCTTATGAAAAAGCCGAGTCTGACATCATGAAACGTAAACCAAGAGATCCAATCAGAGACAAATTGGTAAATCAGCGATTGATTTCAATGGCCTATGGTCAAATTGGTTTCATTCAAGCTAGCGCTGGTTTCTTTGTCTATTTGGTTATTATGGCCGAAAATGGATTTTGGCCCTCAAGACTTTTGGGTATTAGAAAATCATGGGACTCAAAAGCTGTCAATGATTTAGAAGATTCATATGGTCAAGAATGGACCTATCAACAAAGAAAAATATTAGAATACACTTGTCACACTGCTTTCTTTGTTTCAATTGTAGTTGTACAATGGACTGATTTGATTATTTGCAAAACAAGACGAAACTCTCTTTTGCAACAAGGAATGACGTAAGTTTTATTATTAAAAAATATTGTCTGCTCATTTTATATCTAATTTTTTTATTTTAGCAATAACATGATGAACTTTGGTCTTGTTTTTGAGACTGTATTAGCTGCTGTCCTTTGTTACACTCCTGGTCTTGACAAAGGTTTGAACATGTATCCATTAAAGTAAGTTTTTAATTATTCTATTTATTATTTAATTTAATTTCTTTTATAGATTTGTTTGGTGGCTACCAGCTATACCGTTTTCAATTACCATCTTGATATATGATGAGATCAGAAAATTCATCCTGAGAAAGAATCCAGGAGGCTGGGTTGAACAAGAAACATACTATTAATGAGGAAGAATTTCATTCAAATAATTTAATTAATAAACTTTCAAAAATTTTATTTTCTATTTTTGATTAGAATTTTATTTTAATTTCTTGTCTAATCTTCATAGTTTTATTTCTTTAAATTAAGCATTATTCATTTTAGTTCTACTGAAATGTTGATGAAATATTAATATTAAAATTGAAATATAAATGAAATATTTAAAATATTTTAGTAATTCATTAGAAATTCTATTTTTTTAATTTAATTTTAACAGTTTCGAAAATTTTTAAATTTAAAAAAGTATTCTTATTTAGCAAATTGGCGAATCAACTATCTAAAAATAAAATTATTAAATTGAAAGTGCACCAAAAACATCAAGATTGGTTCTCATGACTGAATTGACCCCAGATGAGAATTTTTTTGAGAACCATCAGTTTCGCTGACTAATTAGTCTCATTTTTGAAAATCAAAAAGCAACTTCAGAAATCCAGAGCAGCTTTTCTGAAAATATGTTTGAGTCAAAATCATACTTTGTAAATGATTGTTCTTGATCTCAAATAGACAGAAAAAATTTTATTCAATAAGCCAAATAATTTCGAAATTAGTCAAAAATGGATAAAAAACATTTCTATTTTTGTGCTTCGATAAATTGAAAAAATTTAATCACTTAAAAAAGATACCGCTGATGCCACCATCATTCGGTTTGCTAAAATTGTTTTTTAAAACAAACTGTCTTATTAATTCACTTTATATGATTGTAAGATAGAGAAAAATTAAAATTTTAAAAAATGTTCAAAAATTACTTTCAATATCTTGCGAAATGATTTATTTTTAAAACTTAATTAAAAACATTGGTTTGGTTTCTTAGAAACGAAAAAGCATTGAGAATTTTTTAGTTTATGTCTTGAAAAAAAATTAAATTAAGAAAAAAGTAAACAATAATTTTGTTGAAAGTAGTCATGGTTATTAATATTTTTTATCTTGAATAATTTAAATGTTTGTGATGTAATAAATAATAAGTGAAATATTCACTAAATTACTTCAAATTTATCTAACCATACGTAATTGTTTTTTAATGCCACACTTAAACATCTAATATTTGGTTTTAGTACCTCAAAAAATTGAATTTTCAAAGCTTAAATTAGTTAAAGTGAAAACCTATGATCCCAAAAGTCTACTATATATCGAAATTTTCAATTTTGATATTATAGACAAACGAAAAAACTAATTTTCTAAAACTATTTTTCAGTTGCATTTCTAAATAAAAAATAAATATTTAAGGTAATTGACGCACGAAATTTAATGGTACAAAATTGCTTTAAAAGTCAACTGAAATGAATTTAAATTTTTGATACATTAATTTAAAATTGATTTAGAAAATTGAAATAGAAATTTTATCCTTTAGCTGCTCTAGCTTAAAATTTTCAGCTTTAGATCTTTAAATCAACGAATAAAAGCAACTTATGAATATTTATATTTTTTTATAAAACTATTTTGCTATGATTTAAAAATAAAATTATGTATTAGATTCGAGTGACGACATTTTTCTTAGTATTTCGAACAAAAATTTTTTCTTATTTAAATTCACCGTTTTTTTCTTTTTTAAATAAAATGATAATTTATAGATTTTCGAGTTTTTGTTTATCAAAAATTATTTTTTCTGGAAAGTTTCATGATTAATTATTTTAAAAGTTTATTTAACTCTTAATTTTACCAAAGATTTTAATTAATCATTCAAAAATGTTACCTATAATAATGGTTCTTTTAATAAGAATTTTTTAGGTATTATTTTTATATAAAAAATGGGAAAGATTGATTATTTTACAATTGCTCTTGAAAAACCCAATGGAATTTATATAGCGGGTGAAAACTTGAAGGGAACAATGAGTATCTCAGTGAAAGAACGCTTAAAAATAAACAGTGTCAAGATGGTTATTAATGGAGGAGCCAGAGTTCACTGGTAAATTTTAAAAAATTTTCATCTTCAAAAAAATCAATTTGTTAAAAGGTCTGAAAGTCGAGGCAGTGGTAAAAACAGACGAACTGCTCATTATTCTGCCTATGAAAAGTATCTCAGTCATGAGCTCGTTTTTGTTTCAAAGAGCTCATCCTCAGATTTATATTTAGAACCTGGTCCTTATTCTTATCCCTTTGATATAGTTTTGCCACCAAATTTACCCACAAGCTTTGAACATCATATTGGTCAGGTCAGATATTCATTGTACGGAACAATAGACATACCATGGTAAAAAAAAAACTAAATTTCTTTTAAATTAAGATCTTGAATTTTAATACATTTTTTTGAATTAAAAAAAAATTATTTGATTGTTAATCAGACTTTAAATCAAATATGAATTTAAATCAAATATCTAAGTATTAATTTAATTTTATATTTTTTATTTGCATTTATTTTAATATTGATAGAAATTTTATTTTAAGGGCCTTCGATAAGCATTCTACTCGATCATTTACTGTTCTTAGTCATCTAGACTTGAATGCTAATCAAGGTTTGAGACAAGGCTTTGGTGTAAGCGATCAGAAAATTTTATGTTGTGGGCCTTGTAAATCAGATCCAATAATTGCAAATTTCAATATATTTAAATGTAATAAATTTCACTTATTTTATAATTACCTTTTTAACTTTAACATTTATTTTAAAAGCTGGTTTCGTTCCAGGAGAAGCTATTGGATTTAAGGCAACTATTGATAACAAAAGTAGCAGAGATGTTAAAAAAATGAGTGTTAATTTAATTCAAGTAATGAGATTTCATGCAAGAGGAAAAACTAAATTATGCACCCGAAATGTTGCCAAAATAGAATTTCCCAATAAAATAAACGAAAAATCATTTGAATCTTGGGATAATACTGCTTTGGCAATACCCGCAGTTTGCTCATCGTCAAATGGAACATGTAGAATAATAGAAATTTCATATCTAGTTGTCTTTAATTTTGATGCATCAGGCGTAGCGAAAAGTAAAGATATGTCAATACCAATAATAATTGGTACGATTCCACTTTCTTCTGCTCCTGAAATGACTGCTCCTAATTTTCCATTTACATATGAGGGATGTGTATTTGGTTCAAATCCGGTCGATTTTTCAAACGAAATTGGAATTAATAACAGTCGTGGAGAAACCATTGAATCTGATTTGAACAGCTATAAACCTTATTACCCTTTTTATACAGATTTTTCAATTAAAAATCAAAATAAATATTAGATTTAAAATGTTCAAATATATAAAATAGAACATTTCTTTTGCTGGAGTGCTTGATATCGATACAAAAATCGATATCTTCCAAGGGTATTCATACTTCTACGATTGAATTTTAAAAAATTTAAAAGTGACAATTTTTTATGGAATATTTGAAGTAATAATAATCATACAGCTATTAGTTAATATAAATAAGATAACTCAAAAATGATTTTGATAAAAAAGCATTTGATAAAATTTATTAAATAAAGTAAATAAAGTATTATCAAATGCTTTTTTTTTTACTTTAAAAAATTTTTTAAATTAGATTTATAGCTTTGATATTTTACAAAATTATAATTTATGAAGTCGAAAATGACTGTTATCTCATTAGCGAATATAAATTTGAAAAGAAGTTTTAGGTGTGTCACGAATATTACAAGGATGTTTTTGTGTGTATTAGAATGTATTTTTTTTTATTTTAAATTTATATTTTATATTTTAAATTCTAATATGATGAAGATTTTTACAAAAAAAAAAGGTTTTATTGTAAAATGCAGGTAGGCAAAAATATAATTGTTAAATAAGAAGGCTTTTATTAAATAGTTTTTGCATGTATTAACGATATGATTTAATATGACAAACTTCGTTTTTAATTGTTAGAAGTACCTTAATATTTCTTTTTTTAATACTCATACATTTATATGTAAGATTAAGCTAATCTTATTCATATTTTTCATACCTTTCATTCTCTTTAAAAATTTCAATGTATTCAATATATCATACTCTTACATATTTCATTTTATTCACTATATTCATAGTTTTCATACTCTGAATAAATTTCATTTTATTCATATTATTCAAAAAAAATGAATAAAAAAACTATTTAATTTTTTTAATTAATTAATTAATCCAACTCTAAAATTTGGGGTCCGGGGAGGAGCCCTCGGCTAGGGTTTGGGTTTATGGCATTAAACTGGTCAGTATCCGTTATTTTTTTCTAAAATATTTTTTGGCATATAACATTAAACCAAAAGAAAATTATGATCGTTATGAATAAAATGAATAGTATGATTATTATGAATAAAATGAAGTGAAGAATAAAGTAAAACTTGCAATTGTTTTGTTAAATATCAAAGTTTCTGGAACATTTATTAAAAGATTTTTTAGTATTTGCGGGATAATTCAGGGAATATGAGAGATTGTAGTGTCTTAGCATTAGTCTCTATTTAAATATATGAACAGAATTAGTTTCTAACACCGATCCTTAAACTGTTTATATAACAATTTAAATTACAAACAGTATACACACGACACTATGTTTGTAATTTAATTAAATTATATTTAAAGCTGAATTTAAACAGCTAGAAAGAAAACACTATTATAACTTTGGTTTAAAATAATGTAGTTTCTTTCATTAAATATTAATCGACTTACTCTTTGATAAAGAGTGGCCACTTTAAATCATTCATTTAGATTTTAATAAAAGATAACAAAAAAGCAAATTTGTTTAATTTAAAACTCTAGAGCACCATTTATCAGAGATGATCTAATACTAGAAGTATGCTGAAGGCAAATATTCAGATTCTTGATGATCTTAGAAATGTTATTTAAATCTTTAATTTTCTTAATAAAATATATTCATTAAAAAAATCTCTTTTCTTGGATTTGTACCCTGGCCATTTCAAGAATTTATTTAAAATCCCAAGAATAAAGTTTTTTGTCCTAATTTAAGTAAAATTTTTGGACTAAAAATTTTAAAAAAATTTTTGTAATTATTTTGTTCGAAATCGGAACTATTTTTAGAATTTAGGGAAAATTTTGGTATTAGCAGGAATCGAAGATGTTTTTTACAAATATTTGAATGTACGCTTTTCCATCTGAACTTTAACGTTTTATGAAAACTTAAAATAAAATAATTGACATTAATTTATTTATTTCCATAAAATATAAACATCTACTTAAAAACTAAAAAATTATATCAAATTGAAAATTTTAAAATTTTTGACACTAAAAAAAATAGCGTTTTGAGTGTGAGTGTTTATTTGAGTGGTACGCACGCAAACTCAACTCAAACTCAAAAAAAAATGCGTGTGATTGTCTAGTAATAACATTATTTAACGCTAAAAAAACGCTATTCCTGTAAATTAAAATGATTTTTTAAAAGCTATTTTACATTATATTACAAAATTTACCCTAATATTACAGTAATTTATATATAATATCGTTAAATTTCAAAATAAATCGCAAAATATTCGTAACGACCTAGTGCTGTTTATTAGTTTTTTCAAATAAAAATTTTTTTGCAAAAAATAAACATGCAGTGAAATTTTTTTATGAATTAACATAATTTATTTAAAATATATCTAGTCGATAATTTTTCGATAAGATCAAGGTGACTGTTATTGGATGATTGTAAAAAGGAATTAAAGAAAAAAGGCATTTCAAAGCTTTTTTTTAAATCGAAAATAGATAGCAAACTTTGAAAAAAAGAGAACAGCTTGAAAATATATCTAAATAACACGGTTGGTCAAACTGTTGCTCTGCCATTTTATTACTTTTTTGGTCGACTATTTACCGTTAGTGTCATTTTAATCGAACGGACTTTTTAAACTTAATATTATAAACACTATTTAAACTTAATAAAAATTTTATTTTTAAATTATGGAAAATTATCCTTCAAAAATTAAAAAATCATCATTTTTTTTAAAAATAAATGTATTTTTAGTCAAGCCCTTAACTTTTAATATTTCTTAAAAAAATTGATTGAATTTTATCTTTTACTTAAGAAAAAATTTTTAAAAATAAAGATAGTTTAAAATTT
This sequence comes from Brachionus koreanus, assembly GCA_016987375.1. Taxonomy (NCBI): domain Eukaryota; kingdom Metazoa; phylum Rotifera; class Eurotatoria; order Ploima; family Brachionidae; genus Brachionus; species Brachionus koreanus. Next base: position 1,624,454 of record PJRA01000412.1, read on the forward strand.
CAATAAAAAGTCAAAAAATCTATTTTAAATAATCGTTTATTCTAAAATTAATTTATTTAAAATTAAAAGTTATATTGAATTTTTATTTTCTTCTGAATTTTGATATTTTTTTCCATTTCAAATGTTTTGTCATATATTTTTTGTATTTGAATATTTATTTGATTTAAATTATACATTATTTTGTTTTGATTATCTTCCTCTTCTGTTTTTGCATCATCTAACATTTTTTCTCTTTTTTTTAATTTTTTCCATTCAAAAAGCAATTGCAGCAATTTTGACTTTTTCCACAATTTTTCAAGTAATTTTTCTCTCAATTTATTTAGATAATTTTCTGTATTGATTAATAATGAACCCAAAAATGGAATAGGTTTTAGTTTTTCCAATTTTAAAATGAAATCGATTTTATTAAGTCTATCGTCTATTTCGGCTCTTTTAAATAATTCACTTACTTCATCAATTGAAATACCTGTGAAAATGTTTAGCAATAGAATTGACATAAAATAAATGAAGAACGCATAGACTACAAAGTTTATAAAAGAATATGAATTGAATTCATCTAAACCCATATTGTCAGTTTCCAAAGATCCAGTCATCATTGTAATTGTTTTCAATATCCCAAGCTCGAAAGAAGTATTAAAAAAAGTAATAAAATCTTCATTATAAGGACTGAAATTTTTTTCCAAATTTTTAAACGAGAGACAAAAGCTGATCACAAATAAGAGAACAATAATAATGAATCTATTCGCTTTTCGCAATATTTTCCCAATTACTCGAATATATATTCCAAAATGAAAGAATTTGTCCATTTTGATAACTAAAACACTGTAAGCTAAGATAATTGTGATTGAAAATAAAACAATATTTAGTTGATTAAAATCCAAAATTATTGTAATAAATGCGCATAAATAGGTAAGACATTCTATTATATTTTTTTTTGAAAAAAAATAAAATTTTTCTAAGACTTCATTAATATTCTGTTCATTTAAATTTCTAATTAAAGGTAAAATATAGTAAAAAGAAAATATTATTTGAGAAATCTCAAATATCAAATTAATAATCAAAAAAAAAAGTGATACAATTTTTGAATAGCTTTTCCATGAACCATTTAACTTTTTATATTCATATGTGTAGATAGAATAAAATATCAAAAAGATCACATAAAATATTAACAACATATTGTATACGAATAGCGGGAGTCTTTCCCAATTTCTATCAATTGTATCTTTAAAATATATATTTGTAAGAATTTTTTGATGGGAAACATTTAAGTTCCTAAATAATCCATTATTTATGCTTTCTTTTTTTTCGCTTGAAGATCTTAAAAACAAATAAAGAAATTAAGATAATAAAAAAATACAAAATTCTATTTTAAAAATTTTCGAGTATTAATTAGAAAAGCAAAAAATCAATGTTGAAATTTTTTGCGATATTAATTTTTTTAATTATATAAATCTTGTTTTTTTATTTTGATAGATTTTCTTTTAAATATTTAAAGTTGACAAATTTTTTATATGTCTTATAGTAGCCGATCACTACAGTCGATTTTGAATTTTTGCAGACTTTTTGAAAAAATCGACGCAGTGATCAATTAAAAAAACGGTATTTAAACGGCTGTAAACTTAAATCCAAAATTATCAGGTTTTACAATTTGTAAATTTTTTTTTTATTGAATCTTTTTCATTAACAATTAAAAAATAAACTCAAATTCTTTTAATTAGAGCCAATAAAACAAAAAAAATTTTACCTTTCACGAACTTGTTCTTCGTAATTATTGATATAATAAAAACAGTTTTCGTTTAATAAAAATATTATTAAATTATACCATTTTTTTTCGAAATATTTATCGAAATCGAATAAACTTATGTAGTTTAATTCTTGTTTTTCAATTAAGGATTTAAATTTTGAAAATTTTGTTTCATCTTCATCATTTTTATAAACTAAATGTTTGAAAAAAATTTTGAAAAATCTAATGTAGAGTTGTTCATTTTGTTCATTTTTTGAAACAAGATTCCAACATTCATCAAATTTAATATTTGAATAAAATTTTTCTATGTAAATATTCTGCTCATCATCTAGAAGAGAGTCAATTAAAAAGATATCACCTCTTTGAATCAAATAAAAAAATATATCAGAGGATAAAACTTTAAAATCAACATTTTTTAATTTTAGACTGTTAATTTGATTTAAAACCAATGTCTTTAAAACAATTATGAAGTCAACTGGAATAGCATTAAAAATGACCAAAATATCAAGAATTGTATATTTGAAACAGTCAAAATTGTAAATAAAATCTTTGACTTCGGAATCCTTATCAAATAGAAAATCATTTGTAGATATTTTTAAGAAAAAATAAATTAGAAAACTGTAGTCAATATTTAAATTTCGAATATAATATTTTAAATCAATATTTTTTAAATCCTGAAAACCTAAATATGACAAAATTTTATAAGCTCTGTAATTTAAACTGAAAAAAGAATAATTATCCTTTTGAATTGAAAAATTATTTTTTTTTAAAAAAAAGTCAGAATTAAAATTAGCTATTATAAAAATATCTAAAAATTCGAATGGTTGAAATTCGAAATCATATATAAAGAAAATTTTAGAATCAATAAAAATCTTCATATTTTTGTAATAAAAAGACTTCAAAGTCAATCTATTTTTTTTTATATTTATATCCTTAATCTTATCAGAGAAAATAGGTAACTGGTCAAAAAAATCAAAAATTAAATTATTAGATAAATCTAATTGACTGATGAAATTAGAATTTGAAAAGCTTAAAAGAGAACTAATCTGATTATTCTTTAAAATTAATTTTTGTAACGACAAATTCTTAAAAAATCTAGAAAATATCTCATTAATTAAGTTATTGTTTAAATCCAACATTTTTAATGCATTAACTGAATGAAGATTCCAATTGTCCAATTTTCTTATTTTATTTCCACTCAAATTTAAATCTGTTAAATTCTTCAAATTTTTAAAAAAATCATTTGGAATTTCTTCGATAAAATTATTATCTAAATTTAATGAAATTAATTGATTTTTTTGAATAAAATTCAAATTTTCCAATTTTCTTATTTTATTACCTCTTAAATATAATTCTTTAATATTCTTAAAATTTTTAAAAAATTTTTTTGATATATCTTCTATTAAATTATTGTCTAAATTTAATGAATTTAATTTATTTATTTGAAGAAAATTCCAATAATCCAATTTTTTAATTAAATTTCCATTTAGTCGAATAATTCTACAGTAATTCAAATTTTTAAAAAAATCTGAAGAAACTCCTTGAATTAAATTATAGTCTAAATTTATTATATCTAATTTATTTTCTTTTACAAAATTCCAATTTTCCAGTTTCTTTATTTGATTGCTACTCAGATTTATTCTTGTCAAATTTCTTAAATTTTTAAAAAAATCAGCTGGAACGTCTTCGATTAAATTATTTTCTAAATTTAACCAATCCAAATTATTCTCTTTTCCGAAATTCATATTTTCTAATTTTTTTATTTTATTGACACTCAAATTTAATATTGTTAAATTTTTCAAATTTTTAAAGAATTTTACGGATATCTCTTCGATAAAATTTTTTTCTAAATGGAAATATTTTAAAACATTTTCTTCAACGAAATTCCAATCGTCTAATTTCTTTATTTTGTTAAAATTGAGATTTAACGTTTTTAAATTATTTAAATTTCCAAAAAAATCATCTGAAACATCTTCGATTAAATTGGAGGCAAAACTCAATGATAATAATCGATTTTTTACACCAATATTCAAACTGTCCAATTTTTTTATTTTATTTTTATTGAGACTTAATTTTCTTAAACTTTTCAGGCATTGAAAAAAATTTTTCGGAACATATTCAATAAAATTATTATCTAAATTTAAAAAATTCAATAAATTCACTTCTAAGAAACTCCAATTTTCCAGTTGCATTATTTTGTTACCTTTTAAATTTAAAATTGTTAAAATCTTTAAATTTTTAAAAAAATTTTTTGGAATATGTTCGATTAAATTATTTTCTAAATCTAAAATATCTAATCGATTTTTTGATCAAAATTTAAATTTTCTATGTTTTTTATTTTATTTCCACTGAGATTTAATCTTGTTAAATTCATCAAATTTTTAAAAAAAGAATTTGAAATATCTTCGATTAAATTGTTTTCAAAACTCATTGAACTTAATAAATTTGTACGAACAAAATTCCAGTTTTCTACTTTTTTTATTTTATTGCAACTCATATTTAATAATGTTAAATTTTTCAAATCTTTAAAAAAATTATTTGGAATTACTTCGATAAAATTATTCTCTAAATTCAAAATATTTAATTGATTTTTTTTTGCTTCTTTAATTTATTACCACTCAAATTTAATATTGTTAAGTACTTTAAATTTTTAAAAAAATTTTGTGGAATATCTTCGATTAAATTTATTTTTAAATCCAGAATTTTCAATAGATTTTCTTTAACGAAAATCCAATTGTCCAAGTTCTTTATTTTATTGCCACCAAAATTTAATCGTTTCAGGTTTTTCATATAAATAAAATAAATTTTGTGGAATATCTTCGATTAAATTATTTTCTAAATTCAAAATATTTAATTGGTTTTTTTTATCAAAATTCCAATTGTCCAAGTTCTTTATTTTATTGCCACCAAAATTTAATCGTTTCAGGTTTTTCATATAAATAAAATAAATTTTGTGGAATATCTTCGATTAAATTATTTTCTAAATTTAAAATATTTAATTGATTTTCTTTATCGAATATACAATTTTACAAATTTCTTATATTATTACTACTCAAATTTAATATTGTTAAGTACTTTAAATTTTTTAAAAAATTTTGTGGAATATCTTCGATTAAATTTATTTTTAAATCCAGAATATTCAATTGATTTTCTTTAACGAATATCCAATTGTCCAAGTTCTTTATTTTATTACCACTCAAATTTAGTATTATTAAGTACTCTAAATTTTTAAAAAAAATTTTTGGATCATTTTTTTGGAATTGATTTTCTTTATAAATATTCAGATTTTCTAGTTTTCTAATTTTGTTTATTCTTAAATCATATTTATTTAAATAATTAAACTTTTCAGAAGATTTATTTGAATTTTTTTCGATTAAACGATATTTAAATTCTAAATTTTTTATTTTAATTCCAATTAAATCATATACTTTTTCTTTCCTTTCAATGTCATCTTTTTTTTCGATCAAAATTATTTCTTTGTCTAATATTTTCAGATCCATTTTAAAAACCAATTTTTTTATGTTATTAATTTTGTCAAAATTTAAATTCAAATAAAATATAAATTCTTATATTTAATTCTAAATTTACATATAAAATTGAACTAAAATTAATACTAACCTTCACTTTCAAATTGAGTATGTAAATTAAATTATTACTAATTTGAAAAATTCAAAATCGAAAGTGAAGAACCATTTTATTTATCGTTTATCAAAACGAAAAAACTAAGTAAGATAAATTTCTAAATTTTTAAATTTTAAAAAAGTGCATAAATTGTTAAAAACTATGTAAAAAATAGTCAATATGTTCTGTTATTATTTTTTATATCTTCATTAGATATTTAAGATAAAATTAAAGTTTTATCATATTAAAAATAATAACTGGATTCTAAATTTTAGATCAACTACCACGGCCTTTTATGAAAAGAGTTTATAAGTTAAAATTTTATATACCGCGGGAATCAGGATTGGAAACAACAACTTTTGGTAGTCCATTGCCGGATTCCCTGCAATCCGATGAAATTTTTTTCTTCTATTTATCATGTTTTACGCTTAATTGCACAGAATCCGTCAATAGTATAACATAGGTAATCAAACACCTCCCTGTTAAATCAACAAATCTATCTTTAAAATTCTATTTTAATTTTGTATTATCTTAACAATAATAAAGGAAAATTAATTTTTAAAAAAATAAAATAAAATATTAATATTATTTATATCAAACTCTTAAAATGAAATGATAAATTTGTGAAATTTTTCCTTTGGTATCTTTTTAAATATTGCGAATAAATTTTTTTACTTTATATCTTTTTTATATTTTTTTAAGGTCCATGAAAACTTAACTTAATTATGACCTTCGTTATTTTCATGGATTAATAAATTTAATGTCAAATAAAAAAATTAAATTTTCACATAAATATTATCTTTATTTTTCATTAAAAAATATTTAAGTGTCACATTAAATTTGTAATTAATACAGAATTATTAAAGGTATCATAAATTTTCATAAAGATTTAATAATACAGTTCTTTAATTTTCTGATGAAATAACCACATTTACGTTAAATTAAGTTGAAACTAAGTTAGATTTATTGAAACTGCAGTTTCTAGTAAACGCTTAATAACGTAATTTTACGTTAATTTGAAATGTAGTAAAATTTGATAAAACACAAAGATGTTTAAAAAAACTGAAAATAATCGAAAATTTACTAAAAAAAATAAATTTTTTATTTCATATATAAAAAATGATTTTATTATTTTGCCACCAAATATAAGGCTATATCTGGTTAATAAAAATTTGTTTAATTCAAATATTGTAAATAGTCTAGTCACTTTAACATTCTTTTGTTAAACAAACACTTTTCGTTCACTACATAAAGTAAGATCGGATTTGGGCTTCTAGATTTTGCTGAAATTTTATACAGAAATGAATTTTTGACTTTAGCAAATAGGGTTTTTAGCATTTTTACAACATATAATTGCAAAAAACTGCTACAGATTGTAATGGGGGTTTTATCAATAATTACAATTAAGTAATTTCAAATAGATTATTAAATATTCGTTTAGCCTTAACAATTTATTCATTTTTCTTACACCTCTGGTTCTTACAATCTAGTGTTTTATTATCCATATTTGTTCGTGTTTAGCACAAAGGTTAAAAATTAAGATAAAATATTAAATTCAAATTAAAATGCATTTAACTATTTTAAATTAAAACAAATTGATCGTTTAGTTATTAATAGAAGTTGAAAGTCTTCCTCAAATGTAAGAAAAATATGTAAAGGAGCAAACAGATTTCCTGATCATCTTCTAAGGGCGTGTTTAAAGATGAGACTAAGTATAAGTATACAATAATAGTGCAAGCTAAATAAACAAAAATCTTCAAAACGTTTCGTTTCGACTAAGTAATAATTACAATGTAGATGATCAACCCGATTCGGTAGCGTCTTCTCGGATCGAAGCTGTTGCTCAAAAAGGTACTTGAAAAAGAGATGAGCGCATCTCCATTATCACTTTACGTTGGGACTGAATAGGATCAATTATTATATTTTATACTTAGGCTGCTGTTTTTTAGACGCTTTTGGTTTTTTTTTTGCGTTTGAAAGGCGAGCGTTTTTGTAACAAAAAACGAGCGAAAATCACTTTATTTACAAAACAAAATATTTCATTTAGAGAGTTTTTTAACCGTTTTTGATGCCCCAAAAGAGTAAAGCCTGATTTTAACGCTGCAAAAACAAATTTAGCTTGTTTATTTTTCAGGAATGATTTTAAATAATAAAATTATTTGTTTAATTTTGAAATAATAATTAAAAAAATTATTAAAATATTAATGTAGCTTATAATTATTATCATTATTTTTTTAAATAATAAAATCTTTTAAAAAACAATACGGAAACATTTTAAAATATTACTGTGTTGATTAGAAGATTAAAAATTTGAATTTAAAGAACTATATTTACAATATGAGAGAAAGAGTTAGCGTTGAAAAAGTTGGAAGAATTTTTTTATTAATAATGATTTCTATGGTTACGATGATTTCTTAAACCCCTCATTACAATCCACTATTGACATAAATTAAAATATTGCTTAAATATTTAGTAGATTTTGTTTTTTCTTAGAAAAGCTAACTATATTTTCGAATATTTTTTCGCAAAATTTTCAATTTTTTGGAAATTTGCTCAAGAATAAAAAACTGAAATTATTTTAAATTTTATTTTATTAATTTGACTGTTTTTTAAATGTTGTTTTTTAATTATTTTTAAAATATATTAATAACGATTTCTATGGTTACGATGATTTCTTAAACACCTCATTACAATCCACTATTGACATAAATAAAAATTACAATAATATAATACAAAGTACCAATTAAAAATTCGCTAAAAAAAGTTAACACATATTGAGCGACGCATTTTACAAACATACTAATGAAAATTTCCCGATCATTACTGGTGGTACAACCGATCGAAGTAAGCAACTACATTCAATCTAAATCGCAGTGAACAGAAAAGAGACGGAAAAAGATTTCTGATTTTTCTTCTCGTCTATCAAAGAAACATATGAAAAAGTATACCAAAAACCGATCGAATTTACAAGTTTGAAAGCAGATAACGCAGCTGCAATTACCAATGGTTTCAAGCGTGTTTTTGACCTGAAATTACGAGTCAACTGCTGGGCTCATGTTCATGCCAATATTCAATCACAAATGTAATCAATCAGTCAAGTTGAAATGGCTAGAATTCTCGAAGACATTAAGCAAATTCAAAAGATTTTGGATGCAAATTTATTTTCAAAAGCTATCAAATTATTCAAAGAAAAGTGGGAAAAAGTAACTGTTTCTTCAATCAAGACTTTTTAGACTATTTCCAAGATCAATGGTGTCAAGAAGGGCAAAACGGATGGTTTGAAGGTTATGCACCAGGACTACCGAGTACAAGTAATGCTCTTGAATCTATCCACGACAAAATCAAGACGGCTTTGAATGAGTGTTGTGAGAATATTCTTAAAAAGTGGACAATCGAGCGTTCACCTTCATTAACTTTGATTAATCCAATTACTGACGATGTAAAGTCGGTCCAAAATTTAAATCAAAAAGAATTCAACTATTTTCCAATAATTGAAAATTCGGATCTAGTCGAAGCTTACAAATTGAATTGTCAAAAAAGACGGTAATACATTTGAAAGAAGACATTTATTTTTATATAAACGTAGACGAAAAAATCGAGATTTCAAAAGAAGTCTGTATAGTTTCATAAAGCATTCATAAAGTAAAATACGATGAAAAGCAGTGGACATTAAGTAGTTGTAATTGTTGGTATTGGCTGAAAAATTACAAGTGTCATCATCAAATAGTGATCGCAGCTCGAAAAAAAAGTGCAATTTTGGCTCTGTTGGAATGGACATTCCAATTCAATCAAATCGTAAAAAAGGAAGGCCGTTAAAAACTGCTGGAGCTTTGAAAAAACTACCAAATGAGAAACATGTTTCAAACGCTGTTCCAAAAGGCATCGAATCTGATGAGGCTGAGGTTGATGAAGAAGAATCTGTTCCAAAAAGAGCAAGAATCGAGTTAAAAAATTAAGAAATAAGTGACAAAGAAACAAAATCATGTGAACAATGCGGCGTACAAATGAGGAAAAGACGTTACTGGGCTTGTCCGAATAAATATGTTAAAAAAATAAAACAATTAGTGCCACATTAGCAAAAAAATTATTTTTTCTTAATTTTTATTGTTTTTTTTTTAATTTTTAATGTCACTTTAATTAATTTGGTGTCGATTAATAAAAAATAGTTACTTTTTTTAATTTTTATGTTTTTTCTTTATTTTTAGTGGTTTTTAATAAAATTGAGGTAAAAAATTAAAAGTTTGGGGTATTCTATTAAAAATTTGTGGTAATCGAACTAAATTCCTCA
>PJRA01000412.1:1649623-1665647 GCA_016987375.1 Brachionus koreanus
TCTAAGTTTATTATTCTTTGATAAAAATCTTGCCTCGTATTTAAAAGTTAAACAAACTTAAAATTACTAGTCTGTCTTCTTAAGTTTGCACAAATCTTGTAAATATCAAATTTAAAATAAAAAAATACGCTTAAAGTAAACTTTTGCCAGATAAACTTCATACATAATCAATTGCTTATTAGTTTTATTATGTATCTAATTTATTGGTTTTAACTAAAGTTATTTTTCTTAATTTCATGTAATTATCTACTTAATTCGATTTTAAATAGTTGCTTTTCTCCGATCATTATTTATACATATTTTTAGTTTTTAAACTATGCTAATTCTAATTTACAATATTTTGTATCTACAAGTTGAATTTTGCCCTTTTAAATTAGTTAAATATACTTGAACAAGATGGTATTACATTTAGCTAAGAGATCTTTGCGTCATTTAATTCGAATTACTCTTCTTAAAAATAAAGTAAACAAGAAAATGAAAATAAAAATGGCATTTAAAACTTTAAACTTTATTTTTTATTGAAGATAATGAAATGTGAAAATTATCCTAAAAACGTGCTTTCAAAGAAATTCATAAGAATATTATAAAAAGAAGGCTCTATGAATTTAGCCGGCTAATTTTAAATAGTTTGAAAGCGAAAATGAAATCAGCAATTTCGGTAGAAATATCAATGAAAAGTCTACTAAACTGGGATTCAATTACTCATCCTGCTTTGTCAATTAAGTCAAAATAATTTGATTGTAGAATATATTATTATTATTATTAGTCAGCTTATTTAATTAATTAAAAAAATTTTTGTTGGCTTCCTTAACATGTAAATTCAGCGAATTTTGAATTTAAATTCCTTATTCAAATTTATGAATACAATTTAAAATCTACCTAAAAAACCTCTCAAATTCTAAGTATTTAATGCGATTTTAAAATAAATAAGTTTTATAAAAATCAAATTTTTAAAAGAGATCTGAAATTCTTATTTAAAATTTTAAAATTTTCTTTAAAAAATGATATTACTTTATAAAATTATTATAGTTTTTTATAGAATATTTTTGAATTAAGAAAACATGGAAAAATGCTTGGTGCTTCTAGTGTTAAGTTGGAATTAAATTGAGTGTGAAATTAAGCAATTTTTAATTTTATAAAATTTTAAAAATTCAGTCTTCTAAAAATTTTAGTCATTTGAGCAAAAAAAAAAATAAATAAAATTCTTAAATAAACTAGGAAATAAACAATTATCTGAAAAATTTTTTGCTCAATTAATCAATTTTTTGAAATTCGATTATTGAATTCACTAATTAGAATATCATTTGCTTGTCCAGGAGTAATATTTCCAGCAATCACTTCAGATTCAAGCTTTTCAATTTTTTCTCTTACATAACTTTTCGATAATAGAATTTCAAGTAAATTTTCTTTCAAATGAGTCCAAAACCAAAGTTTGACTTGACTTTGACGTTTTTCATAAAATTCATTATTATCGAGCATGGTTTCCTTAAATTCACACATTAGATTCCATAACTCATCTATACCAGTCTTTTCACGTGATGAAGTCAAGATCACCTAATCAAGCAAAGAAAAAAAAGAAAAAAATTAAATTTTTATGTGATTTTCATTACTTACATGAGGTGCCCAATGTTTAGATTTTTTTCTAATAAATTTCGTAGCACTCAAATATTCTGATTTTACTCTTCTAGCCTCTTGCATCAGGTCTTTGTCATATTTAGTGACCGCAACAATATCGGCCAATTCGACTACTCCCTTTTTTAAGCCTTGTAGTTCATCACCACTGCCTGGAGGAATTAATAACAACATACAATCAACCATATTAACTATAGCATGCTCAGCTTGACCAACTCCTAAAACAAAATTTTCTTAAAATAAACCTTTAGTGTCATATTTAACTAACCAACTGTCTCTACAAGGACAACGTCAAAATTAGCCGCTTCACACAACAAAATAGTCTCCAAAGTAGTTCTTGTAACGCCACCAAGATTGCATTTATTCGGAGATGACCGAATGTATGCATTAGGATCCCTGGACAATTCAGGCATTCTCACCTTATCACCAAGAATTGAACCTTAATTTTTAAATTTAAAAAGCAATAATGGACATTTTGTTTTTAAGATAAATAACATGAATCTATTATTGAATCATGTATTGAATTTAACTACCTCCTGTTGATGTCGAAGAAGGATCTACTGTTAGGACAGCTAATCGAGCGCCAATTGTTGATGTAAGATATTTTCCAAAAGTTTCAATCAAAGAACTTTTACCAGCTCCAGGTGGACCTGTTATTCCTAAAACATATATTTAAAAAATGTAAAATTAATTTTAAATCATTGTCTAACCGACTCTAAGACAGGGTTTTTCATTATTTTCTTTTTTGTTTTTTAAGCGGTAAAGTACATTATTGAGTAATTTTTCACTCAAAATTTTTTTTTTAGAACTTGTTGTCTCAATTAAAGTAATGGATTTTGCAAGCTCGGGCCTTCGATTATTAATTACTCCGTCAAAAAGAGAATCTACAAATCCTTGCTGATCTAGTGTCAAATTTGAATAGAAATTTATGCGTTTTAGGTTAAGATTTTTATTTTTAAACACACAACGGACATTCTTGAATAATTTTAGCATTTTTTCTTAGAAACTAAAATATTTATTTTTTTTTTAGACATTAATAATTAGTTGATGATCATTTTGGTTTGGAATACGAATACCAAATTCGTTTTGAAATTATTTTTTAAAATAAAAGTTAAATAAAATAAAAAAATTTATATTAATTTTAATGAATGTTTTATTAGTTTGAAAAAAAAAATTAATAATGAATAATGACTAATTCCTTGCTCACATTCTCAAAAAAAGCATGTCAAAACAAATCAAAACAGAAAAAAAAACATCGAAAATCCTAGATGAAATTTTATATTAAAACAGACTAAAAGAAAAATTAATTGACTAAAAACTCTAATGCGTTCAACATTCTGAATAATCAGAATTTCAACTAAGCTTTCCGTATTTAAATAGCCTTGTGACTTTTTAGTGAGGTTTTAGGGAAAAAAAAAGTAAATAAATATGCTTCAAAAGACAAAAAAGTTTAGCTAGAATTTTTAAAAACAATATCGAAATTGTTGTTTTAGAAAAATAGTAAAAAAATGGTTAACGATTCTTGCTACACGAGAAATATTACTTTAGCATAAAAGTTTTTTTTTTTAAAAAAGCTATTTTTATATTTTTTTTAAGAAAAAATAATTTCAACAGCCTTAATGAAGTCTTATCTCACATTTCTATCATTACATGACTTTTTAATGAGCTCCATTAGCTAAATTATTGTTTGTGTTTTTAATATTTAAAGTCTCATTAAAAATAAGTCGCTTAAGTTCTTCTTTGGGCAATTCATCATTTTCGAATTCAATAGTAAATGGACTTTCGCAAATAGGCTTCAAATAAATCACATTAATTACCATTAAATTGGGAAAAATAACTATGCTTACTTCGTCTTCGGGATCATAGTATTGTCTTAGATAAGGATGACTCAAAGCTTCTTCTACATTTATTCTTTTGTTCGGATTAAATGTCAGCATTTTGTCCAACAAGTCCAAGGCTTTTTAAAAGATTTAAATAAAATAGAAAAATAGTCTTGACTTACCGTGTGGATCAGCATTGGGGAAAATTCTATCAAAGGGAATTTTTGGCTTCTTTGGCAAATTGATTAAGTAGCCTCTAGCTCTTTCGTTTTGAATGCAATTTAGGTCTTCTTCGCTAGGCGATCCAATAATATTCAAAATATGGTTCAATTGGTCCAAGTAGTGCTTGCCGGGAAAGAGTGGCTTGTTGTTTAACATTTCTGCCAAACTGCATCCAACACTCCAGACCTGTTAATAAATTTTAAAATTTTACTTAGTCAATTTTTTTTTCTATAAATTTTTGAAAAATATGATAAAAATAAAAATTTCTAGAAAAACTTACATCAATTGATTTGTTATAACCTTTTGAATTTAACATAATTTCTGGAGCTCTGTACCAGCGAGTGGCCACATATTCAGTCAAAAATCCGGTATGATCGTGTTCGGGATCAGCAATTCTTGCCAATCCAAAATCACAAATCTTTGAGAATTTTAATTTTTAGACTTGAAAATAAATTATCTATTACTTTTAAATCACAGTTAGTGTTCAATAGCAAGTTGCTTGGTTTCAAATCACGATGCAGTACGTTAGCGGAATGAATATATTTTAGGCCACGCAGAATCTGGTACAAAAAATAGCATACATGTTCGTTGCTAATAGTTTGTGTTTTAAGCAACTTGTGCAAATCTGTCTCCATTAAACATTGCACTATATAAACATCTTTCATTTGGTCAATTGTGGGCGCTCTTATTATGTCTTGAATATTAATAATCTTTAAAAAAAATTCAATTAAAAAATAAATTAATTTTTACACTTGACTTTAGAAATTTTTTTTCGAATAAATTGTTTAGGCAAATGAAATTATTGATGAAAAAAACTCACGTTTTCATGTCTGAATCTGGTCAATATTTTTATTTCTCTCAAAGTTCGCTGGCAATAAGTCTGGTGCTCGAAAGGAGAGATTTTTTTTATGGCTACTCGTGAATTAGTGTGATTATCATGAGCTGATCTTTAGAAAAAAATACTCAAACAAATTCGGTGATTAAACATCGGTCTACTTACACAACCATTCCATAGGCTCCCTCGCCTATGAATTTCAAGTTTGAATATCGCGGACCCACTTCAAACGGCTGGCCTCGAACTATCTCAATATTTGGATTTTGTGCATCTATTACTGAACCATCGGACATTTTATCAAAAAAGATTTTGTCTAAATAAATCTATCTTTTAAACCTAAGTTTGTTTATAAAATTATGTATAATGATAAATTTTAGAAGTGTTAATTTTGTATGGAATAAAAATTAGAGAAAATATTTTGCATAAAAAATGATATTATAAAATCAATAAATAATTTCTTGTCTAAAGTAAATTTACCACTGTGATTTAAGTATTTTTTTCTTGTTCTCTAGGACAATTTTGTGGCACAGCTCTCTTAAAACCTAATTGCCTAGTGAAACAAATTCAAATTTTGAAAATGAGTATAACTTATGAAAATAAAGAGCAAAAAAGTCCTATTTGAATAGCTTTGTTTTTGTTTAATCAACATGCTTTATTCCTTAAGAAAAAAAAGAAGATGCTGCAATCTTATATAGTCTTGATCAAATCGGCTAAACGATGGGTTTCAATGCTAGAGTTAGAAAAGAAAATTTTAAATTAAGAATGCATGCAAATAAAATTATGATAAATAAAATCTTGAAAATTAAATTAACTTTCAGAGATATTATAATAAATTACGATTTTTTAGCTTAGAGAAATTTTTTTTCTATTTATTACTGTTTGATTATAAAAAATTAATCGATACTCTTACCTAGTTCATTTATTTGATTATCTACCAAAATTTTACATTTTCAATTTTAAACAAGCACTTTTTCAAAAGCAAAAAACGAATATTTATACAAAGTATCTAAGTAATCTATTTTTAATCTATCATACAATAAATTATTAATTCAGATAGATTTATGATCTTTATTTGACAATTCAATATTTTCTTACCGTTCTCTTCAATTAATTTCCTTCTCTAAAATTTTACTTATTTATTTCCTTCATGCAACCCCGGAGCTGATTAAAGAGAAAATTTTAGATAGATGAAAAAAAGTTGCTGGCTTTTTGAAAAAAGAATTAACAATTTTCTAAAGAAATTTCAAATACCTAGATTTTCTACGCAATTATAAAAAATTTCTAATTATTCTGCATCTGTAATTTTTATAAGATTTAAAAATTAAATCACTTTAACTAAATTTTTGAGTCCTTTGATATTAGCTTTGTTTTAAAAATAAACACAAAATACAATTATTTCAGTAATTTTCCCATATTTTAATTTATTCCTGTTAATTAAAAATAATATTTTCAATAAAATTAATCACGTTTTAAAATCAATTGACATCATTTAAAAATAATTAGCTCATCAAATTTCTTTTTTTTTAAAGAAAAAATTAATTTAGTCAGTAAATCTTGTGACAACTGCTTTTTGAATTTTTTTTTTTAAATTTGGGCTTCTAATTATTTAAATTAAACGCACTAAATAAATGAGATTTTGCCTGGATTTTCTTTCAAAATCAATTATATTGTTTTTTATAAATTTAAAAAAAAGCTTTAACTTTCTATTTAAATAGTCATAAAAACAAAGCTCTTTGTTTTTAGCTTTTTTTTCAAATAAAATTGAATGCAAAATATAAAAAATTTAATTATTCGTCAAGGTACTCAAAAAATTATGATATTTATGTTTATTCTACTAAATATAAAAAAATAATATAATATTTTGTTTCTCATTAATGAACTTTTAATTTAAACTTAAAAAAAATTCAATAATTTTATATATGAATGAACAATTTATAGAATTTCATCAATAGAATGTTAAAGTAATGAATAATTTCAAAAATATTGCTGAATAAATACCTATTACAATTAATAATAAACCTCACCAGGAATTCCCGGAACGGTACTTGCTTGGAACCCAATATTAAAAAGAGAGATCAGCGAAAATACATTAGCTAATAATAAAAAATAATAAGCTAAAAATTTAAATTTTTTCTAAATAAATTCATAAAAAATGTATATTGAATTAAAAAAAAATAAAACTTTGGCAGCAGTTTTAAATTTAATTTTTAATTTTTTTTGTTAAATAAAATATTTTCAAGTTAATATTCATCGAATGATTAATTTTTTTAAAAAGGAAACAATTATTGAAAATTTGACTCTAAAATTTTTTTCAATAAATTTATTCAATTATCGGACATATTTTTTTTGTTTTTTATAAATATATCCATAAGAAAAACTAAATTTTCGTTATTGCAAGTCAGTTTGTTAATATAACTTGTTAATCAATACGACTAAATTTCATATATTAAATAAACTCTGATTAATTGTTATTATTAAATTATTTTCTTTTAGCTTTAAGCATCAATTATTTTATAAAATATGAAAAATAATTATAAATCTATCAGTATTAATTATAAAATACAGCTTTGACTTTTAAAAATGCCACATTCTTTTTTCAAGTTATAGTATCTAATATCAGACATTAAAATGCCTTACTATTTTTTTTTTGTTTTTGTAAAGTGTATCTGAAATTCAGAATTATTCACTTATTTGAAAAGAATAAAAATAATTTGAATTAATAATTTTGCTAAATAAATTAGTTAATAGTGATTAATTCAAAGAAAAAGCTAAACTTTAAAATTTCGAAAACGAAAAAGAAAATAAATTTTTCAAAGCTTTTTAAGATAGTCTAAAGCAAATATTGAAGTTTAGCATAATTTTTTTTTTTTGATATATTTTTGCTTAAGCTATAGATGACATGTGATCAGATACAGAATTATTCAAAATTATCTATTCTTATGATTAAATTCATTTATTTCTTATCAACCATTAGTATTAAACTGATAAGAATAAGAATTTTTGTGGCAAAAAAACCAAAGCGTTTTATTCAGATGCTTAAAGCTTATTTTTCTTTTGTGTGAGAGTAATCCTCAGCTCTAATCATCCAACGAAAATTATACTATAAAATTTACAATGTTTCCATAGAAAATTTTATTTAAGTTTCGGTTAAAAATCTAATTTAAAAAGGTCATTAGTATTCTTTTAACCCAAGATCAACAAGAGAGCTTGGTTTATTATTGAATAGCAATATAACGATTATCTATTTGATGCATTCAAGTCTCAATAGACGCCACCGAAAGTTAATGTTTGTTTATTTAATTAAAACTAATCGATTTCAAATTGAATTCGATCAATTATTCCAGCTACAAAAAAAATAGAATATTTCGATATACAATCTGTTTTGTTCTAGAGCTCAAACTGTTATTCTTTTTTCATTTATAAATAAGAAAAATTAATTAATCAGCATCGAATAGTTAATGAAAAATAAATGCCATAGAGCAATCGGAGAAACTGCTGTCTATTCTAATCTTAATTAGGCTATTTAAGATAATTCAAGTGAAAAATTTGATTAGGAATATTCATGAGGAATGTGTCTCGAATGGACAATACTCAAGTCAAATTGATTGTAAGAATATTCGAGCATGATCTAGAATCTCAGACAATTTGAACGCGACTCAACAAGCTTCTTTTTCTTTTTTAAGAATTAAAAATAAATATTTGATGGTTAATTTTGAAATTACATTCTCAAATTTAGTAAGCGTCATCATATGAACATTTTGATTTCAAGTCGGGGCTCTCTAAGAAAATTAAAATTTCTTTCTTATGCATCTTAATTATTACCAGCATGATGAAAACATAAAATAATGAACAGATTAAAATTTTAAATTTGATACACTCACTTAGTTGATTCAAATTAAGTTATTAGTCTCTAATTTTTAATTTTGATAGTACATATACTTGAATAATAAAAATAAGAAAACTTCAAGTCGTCAACAGTAGATGTATTTTTTGCTTGTTTTTCTTCAAAGAAATTTCAAAGATTGGCAAATGAGATTTTATTTCAATATAAGCCACAAGATTTAAGTAAAAAGAGCACGCTTGATAAAAGATAATCTGTCAGAAATTTTAGGGCTCAACCTTTCTATTAGAACAAAAAAGTACGAACAATTTTTATAGGAATATTTTAAACGTGTATCAAAAACTCATTGGGGGGGATGCGCGCGTCAGAGTTTTCTCATTGCCATTTTTCATCAACACCAACTCTATGTTAATGATATTTTTTTGTAATAATATTCAATTAATTCATATTTTGCAGCTAGAAGAAAAAATTTTATTAAAGCGAACAGAATTTAAGGAGTTATATTTATTAAACTAAGCAAGTAATTTTAAATCACTCTTAGTTTCATAAATTTAAAAATTTTAGTAATCAAATTTTGGCTCTTTGTTCCACAAAACCAATTTATAAAACTTTAAACAATTCAAACTAGATTTAGATATTGTTTGAAATTCGACTAAAGCACAAAAATGAGCTGGCAAGGATATGTTGATACTTTAATGGCAACCAAAAGCTTAACCGCATGTGGTATCTTTGGACATGATGGCTCAGTTTGGGCAACTTCCCAAGGATTTCCTGTAAACTTTATCCTCAAACAATCGGCTTTTGTTCCTGTCTAATTTTTTGTTTTTAGATGACGGCTGATTCTATACGACAGGTCGTTTCATCAACTCAGGATAGTTCTAAGGCCGCTAGTGGAGTCACTGTTGGTAATGAAAGATACATTTTAGTAAGAGGAGATCCAGGCGTCTCTGTTGTATTGAAGAAAGGACAAAGCGGAATTGTGGCTTGCAGATCAGCTCAATGTAAAAAAATTTAAATTTTAGGATTAGCAATATTTTTTTTATTGTTTGTTAAATTAAGGTTGCATCATTGCTTTACACGACCAGACAATTAAAAGCGAAATTGCGTTGACACACGTCGGTAAAATAATCGACTATTTGACCAAACATGGATACTAGGCGATTTTTCAAGCACTTAAGACCGAAATAGATCTATCTAGACGAATTTATAATTTAATTTAACCTTTCATTAAAACAAATCTATCGAACAATTAAAATTTTATTTTAAAATAATTTAATACAATTTAAATAATAAAAAAAGAAAAATATTAATAGAATTTATATAGATTTACTCTTGCTTCTAACTTAGATTTTTCGGTTCTAACACTCCAACTTTAATTTATTATTATTTCTTTTTTAATCTTAATAAACTATTATTACTAATTGAGGCTTTTTTGTGCACATTTTATCTATGCAGAATTGATGTGTTTTTTTTTAAAAAGAGATTTAAAGCTTTTTCAGTGTTTTATTATTAGATTGAAGAAGATTTCATGAAATCAATCATCTTTACTTTTATTTTGATTAATTTAAAAATAAAATATTTAATTATCAATAGAATATTTTTTTTCATGATCAATCATTTTATCTTCAAATAACTTAAATTTGCTCGATTTAAAATAAAAATGTTTTTTCAGCTAGTTACTACGAGATAAATATTTATGCCTTTTAAAAGTTTTAAAATTTAAATCAATTTTACTAAACTAAGAAAAAATAAAAGATTAATCAATTATAGTTTAATAAAATTACATAACATAATTCAAAATTAATCTTATTCAAACAAAAACAAGTTAATAGATAAAAAATATTATAGAAACTAGCAACTTAGCTTATAAGTTTGATAAGCAGCTGTTTTTTATACTTAAAACAAGTTTAAAAATTGATATATTAATTTTAAATTTTTCATATCAACCTGGTTGGAAAAATTTAATCCGAAAAAGCTTGACAAAATAAAAACTAAAAGAATTAATAATCGCAATTTCTAATCTTTAAAAAAATTCTTATCAATCGTTTTTGTGAAAGAAAAGTTCTAATTTTTTCCATTTTGATAATATGATATAATAAAACTTAATTTATTATATTTTTTAATTTATTTATACTAAATTGTAATACAAAGGGTTTTTTCGACCCTTTGTATTACCTTGTCTTTTTACTTTTTATTCCATGAAAATAAGCATATTATGCAATAAAAATTAATTCATTTTTATGATTTTTTAATTTTAGATTTCTGATTGAAAAAAAAAATTTCAAAAATGGTTAAATTTTTTTAACTAAAAACTAAGAAAATATTAAAATAAAGGGCCAAAAAAAACTCTCCGAGCTTTGAGTGATAATCGAAGTAAAAACAAAAAACAGCGTTTAAAGGTTCTCTAGATTAAAAAATAAGAGCTCTAATTTTAACTTAAATTTTTTAATATAATTTAAGATTTTTAATTTTAAATTTAAAGTGATATTTTTCTTTGGTGATTAGTAGTCCAGTTTAGTGAAAAGTTTAGAAAAAAAATTTTTCCTCAAATTTGTTTTAAGTATAAATGCAGGGTTATATTTCAGAAATTTTTTAATGATTGTTATTAATCTTTAATATATTAATAAATATATTATTTATTCCTACATCCCAATTATTTATTCCAATAAGTAGAAGAAATTTAAATAATATTCTAAATTGTTTAAATGAGACGCTTTAATAGCAATTAAAATTGTGATTTTCAATTTATAGCATAAGTAAACCTAAAAGAAACTAAGCAATAAAAGACAAAGAGAGTTTTAATCTTATTCTATGTTTTTTTTATACTTAACCTTTTTTTATAATAGTATAGCTCT
Organism: Brachionus koreanus; assembly: GCA_016987375.1. Classification (NCBI taxonomy): domain Eukaryota; kingdom Metazoa; phylum Rotifera; class Eurotatoria; order Ploima; family Brachionidae; genus Brachionus; species Brachionus koreanus. The sequence continues at coordinate 1,660,829 of PJRA01000412.1, forward strand.
AAGACATGGTTATTTTTAGGTCAAACTTGTATTGTCTTTTGCTACTATCTGTTATTTCCTCGAAAAAAATTATAATTTTATCTTATTTAAATAATAAATATCCAAGTAAAATATAATAAACTTAGAAAAATATTTCAATTAAATAAAAAATTAGTGTGGGACAATTCATTTATTTTAAAGAAAAGTTAATTGAATTTATCCGAGATATAATATTCCTATTTTGAATTTTTATAACTAGGTGATTCCAAAGCACTTCAAAGAATGAATATGATATTTTAAAAAAATAAATAAAAATTGTTGCCTTGATAAATTTTTAACAAAGAAAAATGCACAAATTTTGACAAGCAAATTGTAAAATATATTTTTGAAATTATCAGATTACACGAAGACACAAATTCAGCCGCTCTGCTCTGCATTCTCTATGAATAAATTATTACCAAAATAAATATGGCTTTTTAGTCTATATTATAATTTAGCTTCGAAATTTATCTCGAAAAGCTGTTTACGTGTGCGAGTGTATGTATGTGCAAATTAACATAAAAGAACAAAAACTACACATACACACACAAACGCACAAAGTCTAACTTGGTAAAAAATATATATATTTATATAAAATCTCTTTGAGTAAAAAAAAACACTATCTTTTTTTAACTTGAAAAGACCCTTGGCGGAGAAGATGAACACTTCCGAACAAGCAACTACTTCTACTACCATAGAACTAAATTCCACATCGGCACAAGCCTCTCTGAACACGACCATTTCCCCATCCACTTCACATACCCAAACGACCAGCCAAACTTTGATCGCTGGGCCCAATCTTCAAAAGGTGGTTCTCGAGGACATTCAAATGGACGACGAATACATGAATGAAATTACCGAAGATTCTACTTTCAAACAATTTAAATTTCAAATTTTAAATTCAGAGCTTAAGCAAATGATTGAAAATAGCATTTTAGATACTTCGAATGTTAATAAGCCTTTTCGCTATTTGACCGGAAATTTCATCCGAGTATTCGAAAAGCATGTGGAATTGTTCGAAAAAATGAAAGTTCCAATACAAAAAAGAAATAATATTGTCTATGAAGAATCATTGAGAAATAATACTGTTTATCTTCGAATAAATGGTGATTGTAAATTGTGTCCAAAAATGAACCGTGTCAAATATGTGTTCATGATACGTAACAAACCTGATGAAAATGACAAATTTGTTGAAGTTGAGGGCAAAAGACGTGGTATACACAATCATTCTGGATTTCATAATGGTGAAAACATGACACCCAAATTGAAGCGTGCATCATTGCAGTCCTATTTAGCTCAAGACAATAAAATTTCCATAATGGCAAAAAAGAGAAAATTCTTTGAAGAAGAATTCGGCCTGTGTTCTAACAAGCTGTCAGTCAATGGCTTGGAAAATGTGACTGGACTTTCCGGTACTGCCATATCTTTAAATCCGACTGATCGCAACTTGATAGCTCAAATAACTAATCAAATTACTAGCAAAATAATGATCAAACTTGATCAAATTAACTTGAAAGTTAATCAAATAAGTGACCGGTTATATGATTTAGAAAGAAAATTAGAAACAGTGGAAGTAGCAGATATCCAATTGATTAATTAATATATTGATTTTTAAATATTAAATTCATAATATAAAAAATATTTCATGTTAAATCTTTATTTTTAGTTCGATGTGGTCTAAAAGCAACAAAAAAAACATGTTTTATTACAAAATGATATGTTTCTGTTCTCTTGTAAATGTGGAAATTTTAAAATGCATAGAGAGACCATGTGTCGTTTATTCACGACTAATTATTACATTTTGTTTTTAAGGTTTATGAATTATAAGAATGTTTTAATTATTTTTTATTTATAAATTAATTTGAATAAAAATTAAAATCCATTTATTTATTTTGAAAGTATTTTTTTATTAATTTTAGTTTTTTCTTTTAAGTAATAAAAATTAAACCATAAATTATGCATAAATCCTTTTTTTTTTAATTATCTTTTCTAAATTTTTTACTAAATGGTGGTAATTTAGAAAAAAATCAAAAGCCGTTAAAATTTTTCTATCTGTATCACGCTAAAACTCCTTCAGATTTAAAAAAAAAGTCAAAATTAAAGCATAAACAATATTGGAAGAATGATTTTTAATTTTCGGTTTTAAAAAGAAATTTTATCACAAAATAATAATACTAAAAATATTTTTAAAATCATAAAATTCAAGTTTTAATCCCATAAGAGAAAATTATGTGATTACACAAGATTCAAAATTTAAACTAATAATAGATTTTTTTAAATATAAATTAGACTTGATTGAAAAATATTGTGAGAAAGCTTAGAAACTAGCCGAATAAAACTTCAAATAGCAAGTTGAACTACCTTAATTTTTCAAACACACATTAATTCAACTAGTTATTGAGAAAAACAAGTTGTCAAGAATAGTTTTTGATACATTTTTTAGAATATTTGAGACAATTTCATTCCACTCATCCACTCACCTTGACTTCAACTGTTGGAAGAAAGATATTTTTTTTATAAATAAACATATTTTTGAAAATTAAACTTTCTTCCAGATTATAGTAAAAATTGGCAGACTGTAATAGTTCAGACAATAAAAATTTCTATTGAAACCAATTTAGAATCGTTACTTATCTGACTAGTATTTTTATCTGTTGTTTTTCCACTAAGCTCTTTCAAAATTAATATAATTGAAAAATTTGAATTGTTTTTGTCTAAGTTTTATGAATCGAATGTGATTCCAATCCAGATTTTTTTAACATTGTTGGATGCCTAAAAATATTTTCTAATAAAAAGTGCATCAGTTTAAAACTAAATAAAGAACACTTCCTTAATAAAGGACGATTTTCTGTTTCTTTTTATAGTAAAGAATATTTTTTTATGATTTTTAAGGATTATTATTGTCAACTTAGTATAAGTACTTATCAAAAAAAAACTTATAAATTTCAGCTTAACCTTAATTTGATTTGGGAAACAATATATGATACAAATAAATGATCGTTAGATGATAGCTAGAGAAGTCTTCAAACTATAATACATAACATCAAAATGAGCCTTTTTTCCACTTTATTAAGATTTTTGAAAAAAGAGGCATTTTTCTGATCAAACTTTTTATAATTCCCGCGAAGGAAAGTCAAGATAATCCAGCAATAGTTAGCTATTCTTGAAATATGAAACATTATGTTCCAACAAATAATTCAATTTCTCTATTGTAACATTCACAGCTTTAGGAGCCAAAATTTCACGAAACCCTTCTTCAAATTTGTCTTTATGAAATGAAATGTCTTTCTCTAAAAAAAATTTTAGAGTTCAGGAAAAATAATTATGCAATTAAACAGAGCATTCGAAATATCTTGATTCGAAGCTTTTTTTCACGTTCATCCATCAACCTGCCAACCATTGGAACAGAAATACTTAGTCCTGTCCTTGAGAGATATTGATTTACATATCTCTCAATCAATATTTATTTAATTAGAATATGAGTAATTTTGATTTAATTAGAATATCAAATTTTTTTTATTTTTGAATTAATTAGCCGGACTTCCTAGGGTTAAAAAAAATTTAAAATTTTTTTTTTAATTTTTGTTTTGTCTAAAATACTAGTTTTTAATTTATTTATTTATTATTGATAAGTAAGAAAGACTTTTTTTAAAAATTTTAATTTAAAGCTGGCTTTTTTGTTTTATCTATAAAACACCTGTTTAAAAATTCTAATTTATTGATTTAAAAATTTAACAGTTTAAATGAAAATTCTTTTCCAAACATATAATTTATCTTTAGATTAAAGACTGTTTGCTTCACACCAATGATCTAAATATTTCTCTTCATAAACTACTATCAGGATTTATCTGTGGTTAGCCAGAAAAAGGATTCAGAAAACAAGATCCTAAAAAAACTCTCATTAATAGAATACTAGAGTTGTTTATGAGTCACAATTTTAAGTCTAAGTCATAATTTTTGAAGTTAAAGTTAAGGACTTATAATTTTAAATTAAAAGCTTTTTTTAAATCTATTAATCCCTCCTTTTTGCAGACGACCTTGTCACCTTTTTTATTTATAAAAAAAGGGTAATTTAGAAAATAAAATCAATAAATACTTGAATGAACTAGAACAATGGCTTCGCAAGTGGAAAATGAAAATATCAGTTGAAAAGTCTTGTTCGATGGTCTTTTCAAAACAAAACAAGGAAAAGGCTGATCTAAACTTAAGAATCTATGGAAATAAAATTGTTAGACAAAAAGAGACAAAATTTCTTGGGTTAAAATTGGATTCTAAATTTTAAACCAATGATAGATGAAATTAAGGAACGTTGTAATTCAAGGCTCAATTTAATAAAGATTTTATCGAATAAAATATGGGGTCTAAATTATAAAAATTTAGGAAATTTTTACAAATCATTAGTTGGATCCATTTTGGATTATACTTTTTCATGTCTTAATTCATTCTCTGAAATTAATATTAAAATAATACAGGTAATCCAAAATTCAGCTGTTCGGTCTATTCTAAATCTAAAATACGACACACCCTCAAATATATTACATCACGAGGCATTGAATAAACTTAAATTACTAACAGTCTCCAATCGACTATTTGAGTTGAGTGAGAGATATGTTGGAGCAGGGTTGAGTCAATTTAATCCATTGGTTGTCAGACTGGTGAAGGAATACAAAGAGGTTTTTGAATCAAGATATATCGAATACTCGACTCGATTGTGTAATTGCTACCTAACCATTTCTTCTTTTTTTCCTGAACAATCAAACATTTAAAAAAATGAATCTGTAACTAAATTTTATCCGTAACT
>PJRA01000412.1:1665866-1688422 GCA_016987375.1 Brachionus koreanus
TATTTTCTGATCAAATAATAAAAACTACTATAAATATAAAATAAGTTTGTTTAAATAAGCGGTGCCAAGCCCAAACAAACTGTTTGATTTTTTACAAGCCAACACCATGCTAGCATGCGTCTAATGCATGTTTTCTAAAACCACTCCATAACATCCTCCACTCTTTATTTGAGATGTATAAACTGAAATAATGTTAAACAGTACAAGAGTACTTTTAGTGAAAAAGTGAAGTAAATAATTGTCTAATTAAATAAGAATTAAAAAAAACTATTGAGAATTTCCTTGATTATAAGCCCGTGTTTCTTTGTAGTAGATTTTCCGTTTGCATGCTCTGTCATGTTTCTCTCGCATTGGTTCATTCGGAGTCTCTTCAATTCCACCGTCGGACTCAGAAGCTCTTGGTGTGCTTGAGTCAGAGTTTATACTATAAAAGAACTCATTTGGTTGCTGCTCAACATCAGCGTCTATTATTGACCCACCAGAGTTCTCACCGTACCCATCCTTTTGATCAGACTGGTTCAAGTCCTCAAGACTTGGACTATGTTCTACTTCATCTATTTGATGTTCAGTTTTTAATTTTGATTCAACTTGAGAGGGTTCATAATCGTGTCCAACTCCAAACAGAATTTTCTTAAAATAACTACGGTTCCTTGTTACCTCCCTTTTCTCATTTTTAACAGTCACCATTGTTCCTTTGACACTAGTAACACGATATGGCTCAGGCTCGTACTTCGCTTTAAACTTGTTAAATTTTGGTTGTTTTACCAAAACCCAATCACCAGTCTTTAACTCTTTCACAATGCCGTGGACCCCTTGGTTACAGCGTTGTTCTGCCTTTATTGCCGCCTTTGCGTCATTTTCTAGTGCTATTCTCATGTTCTCATCTGGTTTTCTTTCCTCGACGCATGGTAGCTTTGTAAAATTTGACCTATTGTACATCAGAGTCACTGGTGCAACTTTAGTTATCGAATGCGGAGCAGAATTATAGGCTCTAATAAATACATTCAGTTCTTTTCGCCAGTTTTTTCTAGTCATGTGAGCTCCAGTCACCACTTTTTCCATTTGCTGCATAAACCTTTCGCATTTCCCATTCGCTCTTGGCCATAGAGGAGTAATTTTTTGGTGATGTATACCTAGGTGTTCACAGTGCGTTTTAAAAGCCCTATTATTAAATGGAGGTCCATTGTCACTTTTAATTACTCTCGGAATACCAAGAACTGAATAAACCTCGTCAAGCTTTGAAATTGTTGACTCCGCAGAGGTTGATCTCACGATTTTAACTACTTTGAATCTTGTGCCATCGTCAGTGACCACCAACCCATACTCACCAGTCGGCAAGGGTCCATAAAAATCAACGCTGATTTGTTCCCAGACTTTAGTAGGCATTTTTGACATCGCAACCGGAACTTTGCTATTCTTGTCAGTTGTACAGCATTGACAAATTCTACAACTACCAATTTTATTCTCAACCATTTTGTCCAAACCTGAAAACCAGACCTTCGATCTTAGTAAACCTTTGGTTTTTATGATACCTAAATGTCCTTCGTGCGCAATATCAACTGCCATATTCTGAAGAGACTTTGGTAAAACAATTCTTCGACCACGAAGCAGTAGACCATCACTTGCCACAACTAACTCGTCTTTAATGTTGTGAAAAACACCCAATTCCCTTTTATCGTCTCTATTTAGAAACTTTTTCTTGAGACAAGACTTAATAAAGCATAATTGAGTGTCTTTTAAGGTCTCTTTTGCAATGTTTTCCCTTGTCATCAACTTTGGAACCGAATTGTCAGCAACAAAATTTACAAAATCTTCGCTAAGCCACTCGTCCGAAGACTTCTGGTCAGGATCAGGATGCCTCGACAGGTAGTCTGCTATGTTCTCCTTACCTGGTCGATGAATAACAATGAAATCATACAGTAGAAGCCTTAGTCCCCACCGTTCAATTCTTGCTTGCGACCTCCCTTTTGATCCATTATAAATGAACTGTATTGCTTGATTGTCTGTTATTAACTTAAATGGCTTTCCAAACAAGAAAATATGAAACCGATCACAACCAAAAACACAGGCCAAAGCTTCTTTCTCGACTTGAGCATATTTGCGTTCGAGTTCGGTAAGCGTCCTACTTGCATATGCAACAACTCTTCTGTTTTTGGAATCCACTGGATCTATTTGTACCAACACAGCAGCCAATCCAACTGGGCTCGCATCCACGACTAGCTCAGTCTCCCAGTTAGGATTAAAATAGGCTACCGCCTCATCCGACAACGCATTTTTTAACTTTTCTAAGGCTTGATCGTGCACTTTGTTCCAAATTAGTAGTTTCCCATTGCTTTTCCTACTAGCTTCTCTCAGTGGCTCAGTTAACGTACTGAAGTCATAAATGAATCGAGATGAATACGTTGCCATACCAAGCAGACTCGCTAGTTCGGTGGTATTTCTCGGTGGCTTCAGACACTTCAACGCTTTCACTCGTTCTGGACCGGGTGATATTCCTTTTTGGCTAAAAATTAAGCCAAAAAACTCAATCGAGCGTTTGCCAAATTCACATTTTTCTGGATTTGCAGTTAGACCACTTGAGTTTAGTCTTTCTAAGACTCTGCCAAGACGCTCATCATGTTCCTCTTTTGTATTACCAAATACTATGATATCGTCACTCACATTAGTCACCCCGTCTAACCCTTCAAGCACATTTCCAATTAAAAATTGAAACATTTCTGCGGCTGAGCAGTAACCAAAATTTAGCCGCGTGTCTCTGAAAAGGCCAATGTGTGTGCTAAAGGTTGTTAGATGACGACTGTCTGGATGAAGCTCAATCTGACGGTAGCCATTGTTAAAATCGAGTTTAGAAAACCAAGACGCACCATTCAACAAATGGACCAGATCGTCAACAGTTGGACAAATATGACGCTCTCTTTTGATCGCCTTATTAACTTGCTTGGCATTCACTACTATTCTAATTTTTCCAGTTTGTTTTTTTGGAACCACATGAATTGGAGATATCCACGTTGTTGGGCCCTCTGCTTTTTCAATAATGCCTTGTTCTAACAACGACTTCAATTCATCTTCAACCTTTTCCCTCAAGTGAAATGGTATTCTACTATGAAATTGTTTGGTAGGCTTAACACTATCATCCACATGAAATTTGAGCTGATAGTCCTTCAGTTTGCCAATTCCTTGACTGAAGAGATTTTTATACTGGCTTTTAAGTTTCTCATATGAATCCAGCTGATTTACAAAACTAATCAGTCCAAGCTCAGTTGCTGTTTCAAAGCTCATCAAACAATCCGCTGAGTTTTCGACAACGACAAATTGTGCATTCTTACGTGTTCCACGAAATCCAATCTCAGCCTCAAATTGGCCAACCATTGGCAGTGGTACACTTGACTTGTAAGGGTAAACTTTTCTCTTGCAAGGGTGCAGATTTACCAAGCTCTTTATCCTATTATAGCACCTCTCATCAATAATGTTCACAGTTGTTCCAGTATCCACTAAAAATTTAGTGCTCTTACCACATAGTTCTGCACTTATAAATGGTAATTTGCTTGGTGATCCAATTGAAAACGCATAGTCAGATTCTTCAATGCTCTCGTGATCAACTGCATTCACCTTACTACCATAAACTTTCTTCTCTACCTGAGCTTGCCGACATCTCTTCTCAAAATGTCCAGTCTGTCCGCATCTGTTACACTTTTTGTTTTTAGCGGGACATTCTCCCACGTGTGGATATTGCAAACCACAGTTGTAACATTTTTTATAACCCAAATTACTAAATTTAGCTCTTTTCTCCCCTTTAACTTGATTCACTAAAATGGAAGAGTCAAAACTTTTAGTGATGTCTTTCAACTGGTTGCTCACGACTTCACGTGTCCGACCCCAGTCTAGTAACTCATCCAATTTCAAGTCATTATTCGAACCTAATATTTTGCTAATTATCTCTTTATTGCAAGTTCCTTCTACGATCTGACTTATTATCTCATCTTCAACATCTTTAAACCCACAATATTTAGATAGGTTACGTAGTCGAGTTGCGTATGAAGCTATGGATTCTCCCTCCTCTTGCTTGGTCGATCGAAAAATGTGCTTTTCATAGTAGCGATTCTTCCTAGGATTAAAATGATCACCAAGTTTCCTTTTCATATCCTCGTAGGTGTCAACAGTATCCGGGTCTTCTTTTCCATCTTTATAGTTTTTTTCCACTGCTTCATAAATTCGAATGACCTCAACGCCAGCATGATGAAGTAGTGCAGCCTTTTTCCTTTCGCCATCAGTTACATTCACCCATTTTAAATAGTTTTCTAATCCCTTGATCCATTCGTTCCATTTTGAACCAACCGCAGCATCTTCCAAATCACAATCAAACATCTGATAAAAACCATTGATATTCATTGTTTTTCCTCGTCGCCAGATTTTATACACGAAGTCAAACACGAGTTTTGTTTTTTAATAACAACTTTATTTTCTGATCAAATAATAAAAACTACTATAAATATAAAATAAGTTTGTTTAAATAAGCGGTGCCAAGCCCAAACAAACTGTTTGATTTTTTACAAGCCAACACCATGCTAGCATGCGTCTAATGCATGTTTTGTAAAACCACTACATAACACATTCCTTTATTTGTTTAAAATACAATTTAATCTAATAAAAAATATAGAAAAATTATATACTGAAATTTCCCTCATTTAAAAAAACATTAACTTGACTTGACTTGATACTTGTGACTTATAAACTAATGCTGAGTATTTGAATTTTCAAATCTTTACCAAGGCCTCTTAACTAATATTAATTAGTCTTTGTATTAGACTCTTAAACAATTCTTTCTACAACTCATTTTATCTTCTTCAAAAATCCTACAAAAAATTCCGTCAATTTTTAGCACATTATTTTCTGTTATTTTTATGAATTTAAAAATTTTTTTTTGTTTTTTTTTTTTTAAAAAATAACTACCCTTAATTCTGTTTGACTTTAAGTAAAATTAGTTTTGAAAACAAAGAGCATTGTTTAAAAAAACTGCCAAATATACCCAACGCATTAAAAAACGTCATCTCAAAGAAATTAAGAGAATATTCTCTTGCTCTGTACATGCCTCCCATTTACTATTGGAGGTTCACTAATTTTCAAACTAAACTCAAATTTTTGATAAAGAAAAAATCAACACGTAAGATTTTAAGACAAAAATGCTTTTTATTTCAACTAATCATTTTTGTACACATGTTTTATTTTAAAATTATAAATCGATAAATTATTTATTTGAATTGGTCTTTTAATTCACATTTTTTCTCTTAAATTGGTTAAAAGCTTAAATTCTTATTTTAAAAAAATTTAATTTTCACTAGATAATTTAAATAGCTGGAATATTGACTAGAAAGGACTTGATTAGAACTTGGCAATGGATTTCTCAATAACAAAATTGGGAATTACTTTCCTCTCAAAATTAATTTTATTAGCATTAATGCTTCAAACGACCGGTAAGTTCTAAGTCTCTCATCAAAATTTAATTTGCCTAAAACTTAACTAAAATCAGAGAGTGTTGCTGTTATGTCTGTAGACTTAGGATCTGAATTCATGAAAATAGCGATTGTCAAACCCGGAGTTCCAATGGAAATTGTTTTAAACAAGTAAACTACTAAATGTTCCTAGTTTAATAAAATATTTAATAATCTTTTCTAAAATAAAGAGAGAGTAGACGAAAAACACCCTTGGCTGTTTCTATTAAAGGCGAAGAAAGACAATTCGGAGAAATGGCATTAGCTCAGTCAATAAAAACTCCTAAATTTGCTTATCTCTATTTGACGCAAATTTTGGGAAAATCATTAGACAGTCCTCATGTTAAGTCATATTTGTCCAGATATCCATTTTATGACATCAAAGAAGATCCTGTATCTAAGACCATATACTTCCAGCATGACGAGTATTTTGAAATCTAAATTTGAATCACAACAATCTAATAATATCTCTAAAAATGTTTAGAAACCAAAAATTTACTCCTGAAGAATTACTAGCTATGATACTGGAATATGCACGCGAACTAGCAGCTGACTATGGAGGTAATTAAGTCTCGGATGATGAATTAAAAATTTTTTAAAAATATTTGTTTAAAGAACAAGCTATTGATGCTGCGGTTATCACAGTTCCCGCCTATTTCAATCAAGCTGAACGCAAAGCAGTGCTAAGAGCTGCTGATATTGCCAATTTAAAAGTTCTTCAATTGATAAATGCAAATATAGCTGGTATTTTAATTTTATATGTAAGAAAAAATTAAATTATTAAAATACAAAAGCTGGTCTAAACTATGGAGTGTTCAGACGAAAAGATTTCAATTCAACTGGCAGAAATCTAATGTTTTTTGACATGGGTGGCTCTGGCACCACTGCTACTATTGCAACATTTTTAATGGTTAAGCACAAAGATGACTATGAAGCTAACCCTCAATTGACTGTTCGTGGTGTGGGGTAGTTATTTTGACAGCTATTTGAAATTTTTTAATTTATCTAAATTTTTTTTAAAGATTTGATAGAGGCCTTGGTGGTCAAGAATTTACACTCAGATTAGCTAAACATTTGGCGAAAATTTTCAATGAAAAAAATAAAAAAGATGCTTTTAAGAATCCTAAAGCTTCAATGAAAATTTACAAAGAAGCCGAAAGAGTTAAAAATATTCTTAGTGCTAATACCGATACTATGGCTCAAATTGAAAATGTAATGGATGATATTGACTTAAAAGTCAAAGTTACCAGAGAAGAATTTGAAAATCTTTGCACTGATTTATTCGAAAGAATTAAAAAAACTGTTCATGATGCAGTTAAAGCATCTGAACTTACTCAAGATGAAATTGAATCTGTTATTCTAGTTGGTGGCAGCACTCGTATTCCCAGAGTACAAGCCGAACTTAAATCAGCAGCTAACAAGTATTAAAATGAAATGCGAATTTTTTTCTTACTAATTTTTTATCTAAACAGAAATGAGCTAGGAAAATATTTAAATACTGATGAAGCACCCGCCTTAGGCGCTGTTTATCAAGCAGCTTATCAAAGCAAAGGATACAAAGTTAAAAAATTCTACATCAAAGATGTCAACCTTTATCCTATTTGTGTAAGAAAAATAATTCTAAAAAATTTTTTTTTTCTAAATATGCTAATTTAAGGTTGATTTTGAAAAATATATTGCTCCTGGTGAAACCCGAGAATCAGATTCAAGCAGTTCAATTAGACGAGTTTTATTCGATAGATTAAATCCATATCCACAAAAAAAAGTCATGACATTTAGCAAACATGTTGAGGATTTCGAATTTAATATAAATTATGGTGATATGTCTTTCTTTACTCAAGATTATATAAAGTAATTTTAGAACTCTTGCTTGTCGAAAAAAAATTACAGTATTTTTTCAGTGGCATCGGTTCATTAAACTTGAGTCAAGTCCAAGTTCAAGGTATCAAAGAATTGTATGAAAATCATGCAGATGAAGAAACAAAAGGTGTCAAGGTTCATTTTAGGCTTGATGACAGCGGTGTTCTCAGACTAGACAAAGTATCAATTGACAATAAATTACTTTACATTCAATTTAAAATTTGTTTAAGATTGATATCACTTTTGAAAAAACTTCTACTGAATCAGAAACTGAAGAATCAACCCTTTCAAGTAGAAAAAATTCATAAAAACTATTGAAAATTTATTTTTTTTAATTTAAGAAATTGGCAATAAAATTTCGAGCTTTTTTGGAGGAAAACCAGAGGAAACAGATGTTGAAGATAACAAAGAAGAACCTAAAGAAGTTAGAATTAAAAAATAATAGCTTTTTTTTAATAGTCATATTTTATTTTAACAGAATTTAAACTCCGAAACAACTCAAGAACCAGTAAAAAGTGAGTCCAATCAAACTGAACAAGCTTCAACACCATCACCTAAAAGCCAAAACGAAACATTGACAAATTCGACTGAATCTGCTTCTACTGTTCAAAAAAATGAAACCCAAGTCAAAAATGTTATTTTGAAAGAAAATATTAAATTCAAATTGACTGAACTAGACTTGGTAGCTATTGATGAAAATGTGATCAATGAATCAAGATCAAAATTGAAAGATATTAGAGACAAAGAAAAGGCTAGACTAAAACGTGCGGCAGCTATTAATTCTCTAGAAGCTTTTGTCTTCGAGCTGAAAGATAGTTTGACTCAAGATGAATTTGTCAAGTGTTCAACATCTGAGGAAAGAGAAAAAATTGCTGCCAAAGTAGAAGAAATTGACAATTGGCTGTATGAAACAGATAACAGTGTTGATATAAAGGTTTTTGATTTATTTTCTATTTTAAAGCTTAATTAATTTTTGTTTTACATAGGAATTTCAAGACAAATTTGCCGAATTAAAAGCAAGCTGCAGAGATGTGAAATTTCGATTATCGGAAAAGAAATTGCGACCTAAAAGATTGGATGAGCTCAAGGATGTTTTGAACAAAAGTGTTGGATTTTTAGCTCATACAAAAAATTTAACTGGTGAAAATTTGCCATTAACAGAAACCGAATGGAATTCCTTGGACAAATTAATAAATAATACTAAAGTCCTAAATATATATTAAATCAAAATAAAATTTAATAAAATTTTAAACTTTTTAAGGAATGGAGAGTTAAAATGCTTAATGAACAAGCTAAAGTGTCAGATAATGAACAGCCAAAACTTTTATCAACAGACATAGCAGATAAAATAGACGAATTGAAGAGAGAAATTGGATATCTTTCATCAAAAATAAAATATTTTAGACCAAAGAAGAAATCAACTGAAAGTACAAACAATAAAACAAATAGTACATCAAATAATGAAACTGAAGATTCTGAAAAACAAGAATCTACAAGTACAGATAAGCCATCAGAAAAAGAGGATTCTGAAAAAAATGACGAGCAAAATGATAGGCAAAATTATGCAAATAATGAAGATCCACAAGAGGAAAACAACAAATCTCAATCAAAAGGTATGAATGAAAAATAAAAATTTTAAAATTTAAAATTTTATTTATTTAATTTAGATCAAGAATCTACTGATAATCCAGAATTGTAAGCGTATTATTAAAATACAAGTCAACTCAATCTTTGTTTAAGATAGTGTGTCTTATTAAAATTTTCATTCGTTATTCTAATTTAAACTTGTAATTCTCGTTATTTGTTAATTAATTAAAGATATTATTTTTCATTTATATAAATATCATTATCATATAATAAAATGTTTTTTTTTCTTATATGATAATTCGATATTCATTAAATAAATAAAAATGTTTTAATCATCTATTTTGGATTATTTGATAAAAAAAAAAAGCAATAAATATTCAATTTGAAAAATTTTTCAATTTCAATTTTAGAATCTGTCAAAAACCAAAAATCGCTTTAACATTTGAAATCCCTGCTGATTTTTGATAAAAAAACTGAAAATTAATTTTTTAAGAATTAAGAACAAAAAGCTTAGTTTTTAACTAAAAGCCATATAAAAATTTTATTTAAGAAATATATTTTATTTATATAAAATATTTAAGTTTAAATTTTTTATAAAGGAGTCTAAAAAACTCCTCGGGTTTTCTAGTGTTAAATCATAAAATTTTGAATCTTATACATACATCATGTTGTAACAACTGTCATAGTTTGTTTGCTATATGCAAAATATTTTCACATTGTTACGATACGCTTATTTGCGTCTTTGACGATAGAAAATTTCTCATTTGTGATGCCAATGATATAATTGAATGATTGAATGATTTCCTAAAACTTTAATTTAACAACAATTCTAATTTAATATGTTTTTTTTTTTTTTGACCCTATTCTATCCTACTAGATAATAAATTTAATATGTAATATGGATTTAATCAGGACTAAATTGAAAAAAACTTTTTTATTGTAAGCAAATGAGAATCTTTAATAATAAAATTTTAGAGTTAATTAATTTTTAATTAATAATTTGTATCGATTTTTAAAGAATAAAATTAAAGTTCGGACTCGGACTTAACTTAAGACTTGTGACTTTTTAACAACTCTGGAATACATTAGTTACAAGCATTTCTGTTTTTGTTTATCTTATATAAAATTTAAAATATCTAAACTTCATTTTTTAATTTTGAACTGAATTTTAAGATCTTTATGAAGCAGATAAATAATTCAAAATTTTTCGTCTCTATACTATGATCAAAATTAAATCCAACTTCAACCGAACTTCATAATTTCTGGATTGTCTCACGCTGATACTTTGAGTCCAGAGTTGTTTAAAAGTCACAAGTCTCAAGCCAAGTCAAATTCCAGGCTTTATTATATAAGTCCGGACTTTTTTGAAATTTATTGACTTCAACATGTCATTTATTTTTAGTATTTAACTACCTTCGATTATTTTAAAGCTATAAGTTCACTATGGATTTAACTTCTCTTGGAAAAAGATCATTCTATGTAAAGAACATCGATTCCCTCGATTCGTTTTTTTGAATAATCTTCTGATCTTGAAAATTTACTTTAGCGAATTGACTTTGATATCAAAGCATACCTAAATTTTTTTGGTTTACTCATTTTTATCTTTGATAAGTTGCTGTTTGAGTATTTCAATCACTATAATCTAACAGCTTCTTTTTCGCTCTCAACTTGGCCCTCTCTGTATCAGAATGCTGGATGTTCCCTGTTCCCGATTATTTAGTTAGTTTTATTGTTATCATCTTAATTCCAGACTCTCGGTTTTTTTGAAACCATTATCAAACAAATACTAACAAAAAAAAATAGGGTACAGTTGCTGATTTCCTAATAGAAAGAGGTTAGGTTAGAGAGTTAGTTTTATGTTTGATTCAGTTTTATAAAATTGAAACAAAGAAATTCTAAATCAATCATTTAAAAAATTTGGGCTCTGTAATTTTTAATTTTTTAAAATTTGTAGCAACAATTCTTTATTATATTTTATTTAAAATTTATAAGAAGTTGTTTAGTGAGATGGTTTAAAATAATGATTTTGAATGCTTTGTTCGGAGGTAATTTGTTCAAATGTAATTTTGGACTTAGATGTTGCCGGCAAAATAAAAAAATAACATGGGCTCAAAAGTTGTCTTGATTGTTGGTTTATCATAACTAAGATAGTAAATTTTTTTTCCTACCAATAATAATATAATAGCCGGTAACATCGCGGTTCAAAAATTATGGCTGCCTGCTTGACCGCTAATTTGGTCACCCGCTTTTAAAACAGTACATTTAGGGAGTCTTACACGTGGTTAAAAAATTTTTGACCAAATCAACGAACGCTTGTACGGTTCCCAACACTAGTAGAAATAAATTCTAAAAATATACATTTTTTCATTTTTCTTATTTTTACTATTTTTTTTTTAAAAATATTAAATTATTTTTTTTTTAATTTTCAAATTATATTTTTAATTAAAACTTGTCTTCAAATCGATTCAAAAAATTTATCACAAAATTTAAAATTTTTTTTGTTAATTTTTATTTACAAATTTTTGAAAATAAAGATTTATATTTTATGTTATTTATGATTATTAATTATTTAACTTACTGACTTGTATCTAGCAATTTTTTATCTTTGGTTGAAGCAAGAACTATTTATAATTTTCAGTTTATACTCTTGAAATACTTGAGGAAGATGTAGAAAATTGATCCAAATTTTCGGAAATATCTTGTTTTTTTGACAAGTTTAAACTCTTACGAGTATAGATTGATTTTGCTTGACTTATTACGGGCATTGATTTGTTAGTACTATTCATAATATCTGTTGGCGACTTTGTGTCATGATCCGATGATTTCTTTATGCTTATAGTCGAAACAGGCTCATCAGCCTTTTCCATTACTACTTTAGGTCGACTTACCGGACGACCTCTTTTTGGTTTTTTTTGTATATTGAAAGATTTTTGCAACAAACTTAACTTATCTCCAGCTTCAGTCGTTTCTTGTTTAGTTCTTAAATCACTAAAATTGGTATAATCATTTTTTTCTATAAAACTTTCTTCAATTATATCATCGTCTTCATCAACCGAAATTTCTTTATTATTATCATTGCTTCTGGTAATAGAATATTTTTCCTCTTCATTTTCATTTTCTTCTTCGAAACCGATTATGTCATCATCTTCGTCTATTAAGATAATATCTTCAGAGTCATATTTCATGGGATGAGCAAATTTTGGCTCATTGGATTCTTTTCTAGATGAAGTTATTGATTTTGGTTGATTGCTCTGATTTGATTTAATGAGCTGATTGAAAATTTTTGTCTCTGATTTTTCATTTGTTTGAATGTCTTTTTTAATTTCATCAGGTTTAGTGTCTTTTTTATCTGTTGGTTTTGGTTTTTCTTCAAATTCTTCGACAATGACAGGAACTTTTCTGATTATGTACGATGACTCCGGAACTTTATATACAATTGTTCGTATCACATTGGGTTTGATTCCTTTATTTTTAGAAACAAAATTCCAAAATTTTATTTCCTCAATATCATAGTCTTTGTCTTCATAGACTTGCAATTTCAAATCTTCGTTATCATCGATCGATCCACTTATTCCAACTTCTTGGAATTCATTTTGGCATTCTGCTTGTTTAAATGGAAAATTTGGTTTTTCACTTTCAAACTCAATTTTGCATTCTCTTGTTCTTTTGAGTGTTTCTAATTGTTTGGCTAGTGGAAGTAAATTTTTTAAAAATTGTTCTTCTGGCTTTGAACTTTGGTATTCAGATACCATTTTTTTTTTTGAATATAAAAATTTTAGATATTAAAAATTTGTGCATAAAATTTTAAAATTATTAATTGCATAATAAACATTCAAGATTTGAAGAATTTGCTTTTCTTTTAAATGTTTAGATTTTTTTTTTATAGGATACCTTAAAGTAGAGCTGTTTGCTAGTATTTCCGATTTTTAAATTATCTTGGAAAAATTACTAATTTCTTCAAAATCGATTTGAAGAACAGCTTGATTTCTCACAAAAATAATTTATGCTCTAATGTAAAAAAACCTTGATTAAACCCTAAAAATTTCTAATAATTGAAATGGTGGCTTACAACTTATTGAAAAATATCTCTGTTAACATGATAATTTTTGGGTATAATTAGGTTTCAAAATATTGTTATTTGAGATCCTTTTTTTTTTAAATCAATTGTTAATAAACTCAAAAGGATAATTTTTAAAATAAAAAAAAATGACAGTATTTTTATTATTAATTAAGTGACTGAGCTTTAAAACAAAAATTATTGATTGTATCTAAAATTAAAGAAAATTAGCACTAATTCGGTATCTAGTAGAAATTTTTTTTAATAAAAAAATCTAAAATTTTGTACGTCTATTTTAGCAAACTAATGAGATTTTTTCCAATTTCTTAAATTTAATGAAACATTGAGATATTATAAAGAATTATGCAAATTTAAAAAAAATTATAAAAATTACTAACAATATTCGGTTATTTATAAATTTTTTGATATAAAAAATGCCTCATAATGTCCAAGGCCCGTTGAGTAAATGGACCAATGTCATTCAGGTTGTTAATTTTTAGATTTGATAAAAATAAAATTTTTTTCTCATTCAGGGATGGCAGTTTAGATGGTTTATCTTGGACTCGAACAACGCAATTTTATCCTATTATACATCTAAAGAGAACATGTCGAGAGGAGAGAGAAGAGGCTGTATTAGGCTCAAAGATTCTTTTATTGGCTACGATAATGAAGATGACATCACATTTTCTATTAAAACTTCAGATGAAAAAACTTTTCATTTGCAAGCCGACAGTTTAGAAGAGCGAAAAAAATGGGTAACTGCAATTGAAAAGTCAATCCGTCACCATAAAAGCTATGATTCAGATTTGAATTTCACTGGGTTTAATAGCGAATGCGAGCAGAACAACGAATTACCATTTATTTCTAGTTCCCTTAAGTCTAAAATATCTTTAGAGGAAAAAAATGAACAGTTGTTAAGCGAATCACAAAAATATATTGAAATAATGAGCAAATATTTTAAGGTTTAGTTTTAAAAATCAAAATTTAAGTTATTAATTTTTTTATGTACCTTTTCCTTAGACTATACATGATCGGCTTTCAGATGAGAGCTCTAAAAATTTATTTCGAAACGAAGAGCAGCTAAATGCAGGAGAAAATTCAAATAATTCAAATAGTGAAAATTTTTTGAAGTCAAGTCAAGTAAATTTGAAAATAATTCTCATTTTGTTTGTTGGCTAGCTTTGTATTTTTTAGATACTGATTCAAACGCTCAAGCATTCAATCGATTGGCTACAGATGATTCAATCTAACAGAGGAGAACAAGCAGACGGGGAATACGAGGATTTTTTTCGAATCATTCACGATCTTAGAGAAAAAATTCATCAATTGCATAAGGATAATTTTAAAAGTATTTATACATTTATCTGTTTTTGATCGAATTTTTTTTTCAATTTAAATCTCAAATATTGCTTATTTTTCAAATTAACATTTAAAGATAAAAAGCATAAGGATTATTCAAGTATGCATAATCAATCATTTAATTAATATAATTTATTTTTAAGAAACAAAATCTGAAACAAAAATAACCGAAGCTAATTTTGGCAAAAAATCAAAGACAGAGGTGAGTCTAATTTATAAAATTTCAGTCTATAATAGGCGTCTACATTGAAGTCTCATATTCATGCGAAAATCCTCTTTAATTTTAGACCTAATTCCCAAATGATTAGGGGCTCATGACTCAGTTGTTTCTTAACAAAGATGCAATTAAATTTGCCTAAAAAAATAGTTACCCTAGAGATAAAAAAGATCAGTTCATGAATAAAAATTTTTATTTTTAAAAAATCTGTTTAAACCTAAACTCAAAATTGGAATCTTGTTTTATATTTTCGGCCTAAAATGTTCTCGGGACCACCACTACTACAATAAATTTGGTACAAATTATTTTCCTAACAAGTTCTGCAGATTTTATTTAGAAGATATTTGTCATTGAAGTGCTTTATTTTTATTAAGGTATCAAGTATGGATGAGATGTCGTCATATTCAAATAGTGAAGACGACGATTCGTCTTTAAACAGTACAAAAATAGCTCAACAAAGAATACAAGAAGACAATGAAAGTGATGATTTCTATGATGCTATCGACAATAGCTCCAGGTAAATATCAAAATAAATGAAAAAATTAAATTTTTTTTTCATCTATGCTTAATTAATTTGAAATTAAGCTCAAGCATTGTTTTTGATCTTGATAAAAAAGATTTTACCCAAAATAAATTAGCCGCAATGGAATCAAATGAATCAAAAAATGTGGATGAAAATAAAATAGAAACTGAATCAAGTGAGAAAAAAAGTGATTTAAAGCTAGTTAAAACGGTAAAGTCATCAGCCGATCAAATTAAATGGGAAGATTTGAATTTTTTAGACGAAGATCCAACAAATGAAGATGGTAGTAATTTTATGAGAATGGTTGTTTAAAATTGTATTATTTTTATTTAGTTGATTTAAATAACCATCAAAGTGTAATTAGTCACTTATTAACTCAGGTCCGTATTGGGATGGATCTTACAAAAATTACATTACCTACATTTATTTTAGAAACAAGATCTCTTCTTGAAATGTACGCTGATTTTTTTGCTCACACAGACTTATTTTTGAGGTAGATTATTCAATAAAAAAAAGAAATAAAAAACTTAATACTTTTAATATTTATTTAGGATTGCCGAAATAAAAAATCCGCATGAGAGAATGGTTCAGGTAGTCAAATGGTACTTGTCAACATTTCATGCCGGCCGAAAAAGCCCTGTTCCCAAAAAACCATATAATCCAGTTTTAGGAGAAGTTTTTCAGTGTTGGTATGACATTCCAGAATATTCCTCAAACGATAGTGCTAATGTAATTGATGGTCCGATTCCTTGGGCTACTAAAGAGCAATTAACTTTTGTTGCCGAGCAAGTATCACATCATCCACCAAGTAAATTTTTAGTAGATTAAAAAAATTCTATTTCTATTCTAGTTATTTTAAAACTAGTTTCGGCTTTCTATGCAGAGCATTTTAACAAGCGCATCCAACTCGATGGTTTCACATGGACCAAGTCAAAATTTCTAGGCCTGTCTATTGGAGTTCATATGGTTGGTAAAGCTGTTTTAAGTCTTTTGGATTTCAACGAAGAATATGTATTTACTTTTCCCAGTGCTTTTGGTCGATCTATTTTAACTGTTCCTTGGTTTGAACTGGGTGGACAGGTCAATATTAGCTGTTCAAAGTCTGCATACTCTTCGAATATTGATTTCATTACCAAAGTAACTTGTTTAGCTAAAATTAAAAACCTAAATTAAATAGAATTTTTCTTAAAGCCTTTTTATGGAGGAAAAAAGCATCAGATTCAAGGATCAATTTTTGGTCCGCACAAAAAAGTATTGCACACAATTGAAGGAGAATGGAACGGCACAATGTTTATCAAAACTGGAAAAAAAGTATATTATATTTACTTTTTTTTGAAAAATTTTTAAATCAAGAATAAATTTTAGCAAGAGATATTTTTGAGCACTCACAATGCTGTTAGTTATAAAAAAAAAACCAGGCCTTTGATTGAACAGTTGGATAATGAATCCAGAAAGTAATTAATATTTATATTTGTTTTGAGAGCAAATATTTTCTTTTTTTAGATTATGGAAAGAAGTGAGCTACTATTTGCATACAAAACAAATTGAATTGGCAACTGATGCAAAACAACGAATCGAACAGAAACAAAGAGACGAGAACAAACTGAGAAAAGAGCGCAATTTGAGATGGAAACCAAAGTATTTTAGTGAACAAGGTGATAATTGGATATACGTCAATCCTCTAATAAAACGGTTACATAATAAAATATGATCATTTTTGTGAAATTTTAAACCAGCGTGTTTTAGTTTGATTTTTTAAGTCATTTGACCTTAAATTAAAAAAAAAAATTATTTAAATTAATTTTTTAATCGTTGTCAACGTGAGCTTTTAACATGTAGACTCTATAGTTTTGCTAATTTTATTAGAAAAAAAAATTCCAATGCATATATTTAAAATATTAGTAAAAAATGCAAATTATTTTTCTATAATATTTATTAAATTTTAAATATTTATTCCATTAAAATAAATTTTTCGACATGTAAATTTTTTTTTTTCAATTAATCAAACTTTGTATAACCTGATTTTCATAACTAGAAATTTTTCTTTAGTGAATTTTGTCTTCGAAGTGTTTTGTTTTTGTTCTTTGGCATAGAGTTGATAAAAAATACCATTTTTTTTTCTAAAATGCGACATCAGTGTATTAAAATTACAATTTTTTAAACATTATTTTTTTATTTTTTCTTCCCCAAAGTATTATTATTGTTCACTTTTCGTTTTAGATATGGTCATTTAATTTAAAAGCATTTTTGGGAATATTATAATTTAATTTCTAAATCTAGAATATTAAAATATGGCTTTACTTTAAGAAAATCACAAGAGTCATAACTACCAGAAAATTAAACTATTTAAACATATATTAAGAAGTCGTATGAATAATTATAGATACAATCAGAAGTGTGTTTTTATTATTTGTCAATTTTGAATTTATAAAATATAATTCAAAAATTTTAAATCAAATTTAGAAAATTTTTATTTAGTTTGAAGAAATTAGTAAAAAAAAAACAACAAATTTTTTTTTTATTTAATCACATTAAAAAAAAGAAAAATTGGATTAGAATGATTTGTTCTGATGAGCTAAAATACCTCGAGAAATAGAGCTAATTAAATTTTTTTTCCTTCCGAAACTTATTGTGATATTAAGTCTGATGTAAAATTAAATCCAGCAGCTAAAACAAACTTGCACTAATTAGACTAAATCTTATTTTATTCCTGCTTTATTGGTACGAATTGCATTATTTTTTTGCCGATAAGCCTTCCCATTAAGTCCGGATTTATTTTTCAAAATTTAAATTTGTCCAAATTATTGTGAAAGTATTAAGTTGCTTTTGTATTTTATTTAAAGAGTTTAATTTTAATTGCTAATAGCTTGAAGCTGTGTTTAAAAAAAAAATTTAGAAATATAAAGTTAGAGCTAATGCCATAGATTAAAATATATTCTTATTATTAAGCAAAGTGCAAACAACACAAAATTAAACGGTCTCAAATCAAATCTTTACCAACAGAATAATTTGGAACTTTTTTGTATGGGCTCGTAAAAAAAATAATCGCTAAAATGTAAATTTAGAGGAAAATGTTTATTTTTTTTTATTAAGGTGAAATAAATTGCTTACTGGAATTTTTGTTGTTCATTTGAATAAAAATAACAGAGATGTGTTTTGGATAAATAAAGCTAGTTAGATCTCAGTCATCAATTAAAATGTATCCACCATAAAATTAAAATGAGGCAAAGTTATTTTTTCAATTTATCAAATTACTTTCTAGTTATAAAAATATGCTTCAAAAAACCAGTGTAGAATAGATAAAGGAGGCTAAAATTTATTTAATCTAATCTAGGTAATTAAAATGATGAATGTCTTGAAATTTCTTTAATAATAAAGTGTTCCATGTCAACAATGAAGTGCTTTTCAATGCATTTAAACCAAACTTGAACTTGTTTTAAAGAATTTTGAAATCGACAATTTTCAGGCCAATTAACTAGGCTTAAACATGAAAACTAAAATTTTCTAGTGGCATACACAAATTTGTTTAGCTTGGTTTTTACAATCAGAAACATTATATAACTCAAATACATTTATTTTTATGAACAGCGAAATTAAAAAGGAAAACTTATTATTTAACAAAAATTTTAAATGCCTATTTAGATTTTAAAATAAATAAACCGAGAAACTTGAGTCGGATACGACTAAAATGAATCACAACAAAATAAACCGGAGCTTTTTAGTTCGCGTGTACGAACCCGTCACTCATCACAAAAGACCGGTAAGGCTTTTTTTTCCTATCACTCAAGGAGACTTTAACTGAGAGAATGAGCAAAATCTGATTAAAGTTCGAAGCTTTTTGCCCCGAGCAAAATGTTTTTCTTTGACAAACATACTCAGCATACCTTAGATTTTCAAAATGAAAAAAAGATTTCTATAAACAGACACTAATCGTTTCTATTAGTTATGAAATATGAGCATAAAATTTATATTGTTGCCTAAATTAAATTTCTTGTTTAAAAAAAAATAAATTTGTTGTAAATTTGACAAGCAATTTATTGGAAAATTTTGATGTCATGAAAAACTCCGATCAAGCAAATGCTGTTTTTTCGCTAGGCGAAAATAGAACTGACAAACGCAGACTTATAAACTCACATGATTTCATGTCCGAAAAAATGCTTAAATCAAAAAGTTATTTATTGGAAAAAATCAAATCTTCATCAACAAATAATTTTGAAAAACCAAACTATATGCCATCTACTAAGCAGCTAAATCGTAATTACCGATCGGTGCCCAGAAAAATCGCATTGCTCGAATACGAAAATAGCCAGGAGCCTGAATTTTCTCAAGTTTCGTATAGACTAAGGAACTTTCAGTATTTTGATGAAAAAAATCAACATGTATAAAATTAACTTACATTTAAAAATACCGAAAATGTTAACCCTAAATTCTTTTTAATTTAAAGTTAAATTTAGTTAAATTTAAAGTTTCCTTGTTAAAAATTAAAAAAAATAATTGAAAAATTAATTTATTTTTTTTCTACTAAAGGCATCGGACTTTCAAAAAAGAGAATTGATAAAATCAAAAAACCAACAACTTAATTCACTGCACATAAGTCACATGAATCTAGATTCATCGTTTAAATCACGGTCACAGTCCAGAAACAAGTCGGCCAACAATGACCTCTTCATTGCACCAGTTTCCAGAATGGGCTCGAGAAATGTTGCTCACAAAAACTACATAGACCTGAATCTTCAAGAGTCCATGTATCAATCTCCGACAAATTCGTTCAATCAGTCTGGCAACTATCAAATGATAGCCTTGTATCAACCAAGCCGAGCTCAGAGTAGTAGAACTAGTCACCATAATTTAAAAATTATAAATGATTCTAATAAATTTTTGGAAGATGTCCTGGCTCACAGCAAGAGGAAGACTTTAAACTATAATCAATTCGCAAATTCATCCTACCAGTCTTTTTACTCCAATTCTCCCACGATACCGGTGCCAAATAATTATTTGATCATTAATCGAACAAATGAGGAACGAAATCTTTTTCCCGACAAGTTAATAATGGATCGAAGAAATCTTATTTTTTGTCCGAAAATCGAGGGTGAAGACACCTTGAAGCTTATTAATTACCAGCACAATCAGATTAGATCTATTCAAAATTTGGAGACTATGAAAAATTTGATTTTTTTGGACTTGTATGACAACAGAATCGAGAAAATAAATGGTCTCGCAAATCTGATTAACTTACGAGTTTTAATGCTGGGAAAGAATAAAATTCAAAAAATAGAAAATTTAGAAAATTTAATCTATTTGGATATTTTGGACTTGCACGGAAATTTAGTAATTACAAAAATATTCTAATTATAATCAAATAAAAAAATCAATTTGGTATTTTAAAGATTTCGAAAGTCGAAAATTTAAACAATCTCAAAGATTTAAGAGTGCTTAATATTGCTGCAAATGAGATTAAAATAGTTGAAAATTTAGCAGGCTTGAATTCGTTAGTAGAACTTAATTTGCGCAGAAATAAAATTGAGGAAATAGTAAGTTATAATTTTTTTATGAAATCAATTTATTTTGTTAATAATTTTGAGTAAATATTTTATTTAAACAAAAAATTATTTGCTGTCAAATATTTAAATTACTAAAATAAACTAATTTTATTGTTTGCTTTAAATTAGAAGAAAAACATACTGTAATTAAAATGCTAAATTTATTTTTAAAATATATTTGCTTTTTATAATTTTTTTTCAATTTATTTTATTGTTTTTTAAGACTTTATATTTTAATTTTCACAACTACTTTTGTTTATTTGGTTATTAGGTTTAATGGCGCTTTACCAATTACTCAAACAAAATAAAAACAATTTAAACTCAATTGATTTTAGTAGAATAAAATAATACTGTATTTTCATTATCAATTAATCAGTATTAGTATCAGTTATTCAATTAATTGATATTAAAAATTTTTAAGTAATACAAAAAATTAGAAACTATCTAATATTTTGTCGTTTCGATCTCTAATTTTTTAAAATCTTTTTTACCTGTTTTATTAGATTTTTTTTATCTTACATCGACTTGAAAGGCGTTTAATGAAATAAATAAATAAAATAGTCATTTTAAAATCAAAAAAAAATTTTCGAAAAAAAATCTTTAATTTTTTATTTTATTTTATTATGAAAATAATTTGAGCGGAGCCTCGGACAGCACAGAATGGAACTAAGTCCTTCTTTTTTAAGTCCAACAAATAGAATGAATGAGTTATAAAAAGTAGAAAAAAGGAATTAGTTAAAAAGAATTCGAGTTTAACATAACAAAATTTTAAATAGCGAATTAATTTTTACATTGGTGTTTTTTACTCTAAGTTGAGCCTAAAATGACGCGAGATCTTGGATTAGTTTTTGATAGTTTGTACTTTTTGTCAGAAATTTGTACAAAAGCTTTTTTTGATCTGGGCTCTTATTAGTCTAGGTTGAGGGATTTGTGGATGTGGATACAAAGTGAAAAAAATCTAATTAATTTTTTTTGTTCATTTACGTCTTTTTATCATTTGATTAGCATTGATTTTTCCATTAATTACTTATAAAACTTCATCTGCATAATCTATCTTCTTATTGCTCACTTTGACTAATCAATTGGGGTCATAATTAAATTATTTAGAAATTTTATGTGCCTTATTTATTTATTTAATTTAAGTTTAAGTCATATATATATTTATATATATATATATATATAGTTAAATATGATTTTATATAGGCAAAAAAATTTTTTTATATTAAATATCTGTTTTATAATTTAATAAAAAATTTAATTTGTTATATATATAAAAATGATCATAGGTTGTTTGACATAAAAAATTCAATTAAATAAAAATAGTATTTTTATATTATACTAATAAAAAAACCTTAAGGTTTTTATTAAAAAAATCTTTTTTAGCATTAATTTTTGTTATTTTTTTTATTATAATAATAATAATAATTCATTATTCACTGAGCTCATGAGTTTCGCATCGTAGTACCAATTGACATGATTGTAATTTTTGTGGATTTTATAGATTTGAATAAGATCCCCACGCTCTCGCCTATCTTTTAGAGTTTCTAATCCCAAGTTAGCTAATCTTGACTCATAGTTCAAGCTTCTTATTTGTGGAACAAGTTTCGTTGCTCATTTTTGTATTTGTTCAAGTCTAAATATGAGGATTCCAGGCAGGTGCACAGTTCTAGATGCGGTCTAACATATGTTTTGTAAAGCTGCAAAAGCGATTGAGCATCCCAATACACGAACGTTTTCTTGAGCATACCAAGCATATTATTAGCTTTTTTAACGCAACTATCGATTTGATCATTCCGATCGATTATTGATTTGATTTGTCATCCGCAAACAGCTTGCAAAAGTGACTTACTAGCTCTGGTAAATCATTTATGAAGATCAGGAATAGTAACGGACCAAGTACTGAACCTTGTGGAACGCCACTTAG
>PJRA01000412.1:1695588-1726088 GCA_016987375.1 Brachionus koreanus
TATGTTGCAGTTTGTTGCACTTACAGAACTAATTATAAGCCGTCGGAAAAAAAGTTATCAGATTTTTTAGCATTTTTTTTGTTCTTTTTGTTTATTTTGAATCAAATTTCACAAAATCAAATTACTATAACATTGATTAAAACTTGAATATTCATTATTTATCAAATTAAGTGTAAATCTAATATAAAAATTGAAATTTTTAATTTATTATTTTATTTTAAAATAAGTTTGGCTGAGCTCTGGCCGATAGGAATGGTGACTTAGTTATTTCTTTCAGTTGTTTTGTGAAATTTGGTATAAAATAGAAAAATGCACTAAAGCCAAATTTGTCTAAATTTAAAATATTCTAAATTGCACAGTTTTACCAGATTGTTCATAATAGTTTTTTTTTATTTTAAAAAAAAAAATAAAAAAAAAATAAATTCATAATAGTGCAACATTGAATGTTGCACCATGTTGCATTTACAGAACTTGCTTTTGACTTTTAAAAGAAAAGAATTTTTAACATTTTGTTCTGTTCTGTTGTACTAAATTTCACAAAACCTTTTCAGTCACATGATTAAATTCTGAAATAAAAAAAAAGCTAAATAAATTAGAGAAAACTGTGTCCAAAGATACCACTTCTTAAACCGTATTGATGGTGCTTTCAGTCGCATCAAAAAAATACAAAGTTTTTTAATAATAATAATAAAAGCTAAAGAAGATTAAGCAAAACTTTAGGTAGCCTTGCTGTAATATCTATCTGATATATCATGAACTAAAATAAATTGATGAATATAAAATAAATTGATGTAAATGTAAATTTAGAAAATTGATGGGGGATTTTGTTTTTCTTTATATTTTGTAAATATTTCAAATGGTGTTAGGACTGTAAATACGCTTTGTACTATTAGTAAGGCATAGTATAGATAATGTTACATTTGTTGGTCGCGATAATTAAGGTCATGTCGTTTACACTCATTAATTGACTGTTTAGTATTTAAAATTCATAGATAATCTCTTAGATAATGTCTAAGCTGCAGTTCAATCTCCTACTTCTTATTTTTTCTCACAGTCAAATTGCACAACTAGAAATAAAATTATAAAATATTTTACGAAAATTTTTTATCAAAAAGTTAAATTTTAAATTATTAATGTCATACGAATCAAATCAAGTCCCTTCAAGTGATTTTGTATCGTTCAGTGAAGGAGAAAATATTCCAGAAATCACATAAAGTTCAAGATTAGTATCTTGATAAAAAATAAGAAATATTTCCATGGCTTTATAATTTAAATGAGTGCTTATTTGACTTTATAAATATCTGATTTTAATGTTACTCATTTTTTAAATATAAATTTTTTTTTCGATGAAACTTGAAAAAAATTTGGTAAAAGGTATTCTTATCGAGACTTGTTTTACAACAAAAAATAAAAATCAATTTTTCTTAATTTTTTTTCTTAAATTTTTTGGTGCTACGCCAAATGAATAAAATTCAAAAATTTATTTTTATTTTTTTTTAAATAAAGCTGACAAAATTTGTTTTCAATTCTTGGGAATTCTTTATATTAATCTTTGTTATCTGAGTTTAAATTTCAAAAATATTAAAAAATAGAGTATATATTAATAATGTTTAAACAAAAAAAATTAGATTAATTTAATACAAATTTATTTTTTTCTATTCTCACATTTCTGATGAATAAAAATTTCATGAATTTATCAATTGATTTTTAAGACAATTTTTTGTCATTTTGTTTAGCTTAAAAACAAATATATACACTAAATTATTCATTCTATTCAATTGAAGTTAAATCTAATTTAACCAATAAAATGTAACCAAGTTTAAAAATTTAATTTTATGCAAAATAATTTTGTTCAAATGCCTTGAAATCTTTGGCTAAAAAATTCTCAAATCCTACTAATATTTGCATAATCTAAAATAATTTATGATAAAAAAAGTATTTATAGCTTTCGATATCAAGTTGCCTTCTATTGCATTAAGTTTTAGATCAAGAAAGAGTTTAGAAAAAGAAAATAGGAATAATATGTCAGACGAAAATTTTGATTTTTGTGAATATGTCTACAATCCATTGATGAGACAATACCAGGCCATGATGCGGCTAATGCAAATGCTCAGAGATGGCAATTCTCAATCGGATTGTAACGATATTCAATGTTTCACAACTCCAAATGATCCATCTAACCCAATTTCTAATTTAAACAATGGCTCATCCGCTTCGAGCTTTAGTGATTTTCTTCCCATGATTTTTGTCTGGGCAGTTTTTGTTTTTGCTTTGTATTTGTTTAGACCGAATAGCATGAGGAAGTCTAAAAGTGTCAAATCTAACAAAAACAATTCTTCACAAAGTAATGGTCTAAACGAGCAATTTCGCCGTGATGACGACGATGATAATTCAACAGTCTCGTAAGAAATGGTACTAACAAATGGATAAATTATTTGCCGGTCTGATCATTCCCATTCACAAAAGAAAAATTGAACTATATCATTTTTTTTTAATTAAACTGTTTTGATTTTAGTTTTCTAACTTTCAT
The DNA here is from genome assembly GCA_016987375.1 of Brachionus koreanus. Classification (NCBI taxonomy): domain Eukaryota; kingdom Metazoa; phylum Rotifera; class Eurotatoria; order Ploima; family Brachionidae; genus Brachionus; species Brachionus koreanus. The sequence continues at coordinate 1,698,119 of PJRA01000412.1, forward strand.
TTAAAAGTTTATTTTAAACATTTGAGTTTGGTTAATGAAATGTAAATTTTTTAAGGGGTTTATTTTTTTTAAGATAAAAATTAATATATATTTAATTGATAAATAAAATTTTTTATTTTTAAAAAAATTTCATGAGCTGAAAATTTAATTTTTTAAAATTATTTAAATAGAAAAATTACGAATTTTAATTTTTTAAAACAAATTACTAAGAATTTAGCAAATGTTAGCTATCAATTATGTTTTTACTTATTAAATAATAAAAATCAAAAGCATATATCGCAAAAAATCTAAGAATTTATTTTAATAATTTTAATAAAAAATAATTTGAAATAATAAAATAAAAAAAAACACCAAAAAATTTATTTATTTAATTATTTTCAGCATCCGATACTTGGTCAGAATCAGTTGAAGACGATGAAGAAGAAGATAGAACTGACATATTTGAATCTGCTGAAGTTGTCGTTGTTGAGGAATCAGTAGAGCTTGAAACCGTAGACTCTGTTTCTCTGCTCATTGTATTCGCTTCACTTGTCAAATTATCTGAATTGAATTTTTGTGCAAAATCATCTTGATTTTTTTCATTTTTCAAAGCATTCTTTTCTAAAACATCTTCTTTATTTGTTTCTTCAATAAATTTTTTGTGAATTTTTAACAAATGCTCTGGAATGCAAATTTCTTCTTGCATTAATTCAAAATGGAAATTTTGACTTTTTCCATCAGTGTTTTCACACTTGTGAATAACGTCTCTAATTAAAGGAAGTTTGATACCATGGTTTTCAACTCCAGAAATTAAACTACAATTGCAAAAACCAAATTGATCAGAGTCAAAACCAATGTCTTTAAAAATAAAAAATCATAATTTAAAAAAAAATTGTTTATTTCTCTCACGATATTGACAAAATTTGCTCTGAGGAACTGCATTCTGATTACAAGATAAACTGCTTTCAATGAATGTGAAAATACATTTGTTTTTAGAAAGTGATGCGCAAGCATCTGATTTATAAATCAAGCCGCTCTTTGGATCATATTTTTGTTTAGTATAAGTCTCCTTTAATTAAATTAAAATACTTTAAGAATAAAAAATTTAAGGATCAAAGTACAATTTGATTTAAGCCTTTATAACTTTGATGTGAATTTGAAAAGGATTCTTTGGTTATTTCTTTGCCTTGATTTTTTGTCATTTCTAAATATTTCTTTCGATCTGTTATCAATTTATCATTTAAAATTTTCAATTGTTTTCTGTACATCAATTTTAATTTGCTTAATTTTAATTTATAAATTTTGATCAACTCGTTTTTGCTATAAGTTGTCTTTTTGCTAAAAAAAAATATTTAATCTTTTCAACTTTTAAAATTTTGTATGAACCTGAGATCAAGTCTTGTACCCTTCTCATTAGTTGAAACCGAATCAAGTTCATTTGATTGATAAATTGATTTTTTAACTTAAATTGAAAATTTCTAATAAAATTCAGATAGAATAAAGTTTTGCTAAATTTAAATATTATAACTTCATTTGTTTTGAACAAAAATAATAATTTATTTTTTAAAATTTTATGCTTTGATAACTGTTATCTTTAAATTAAGTTTATCTCAAGATCTTTTACCTGAATGCTGTCTAATGATTTCGTACATCGTTTGATCGGAACTATCATTTGAAAAATTCAAAAATTCTGGTTCAGAATCAATATCTAGCAAATTATCAGTTATGTCCTCGTCATCAGAATGGTTGTTATCATATTTATTGCGCAATGAATTTTCAATTTCATTGAAATTTTCATCATTTTCGTTCCAATCGATTACTTTGCTAGACTTTTTATTTGAAACTTGATCTGGTTTATACTTTGCCAAAGATGCATGGGTTAAACATAACCTATACAAACAAATTTAAATAAATACGTCAAAATTATTTACTTTATTACTCTTGGAATTCGTTTTCTGATGTTTCATTTTTCAGGGCCAGTTGATTGCATTTTTTCTTATTATTTTTCCATTTACAAACAGTATATTTTTGACAAGTATTTTTAACGAATAGATCAATGTGTTGATAGCAAAAATCATAATTATTTATACTTTAAACAAAATCTTTAATGAGATTTTTAATATAAAATTTTTATTTAAAAAAAAATAAGACTTTAAAAAATATTTTTTTAGTAATTTTTACCTTTTTAAATTACAACCTCTAAATAAGCATAGATCTTTGGGAATTTTTCTTTCAATGTAGATATTATTTCTTCTATAAAACATCTAAATATAAAGAAATAATCCTAAAATATCAATTAATATTCCATAAAAAATTAAAAGAAAATATGTCTCTTAAATTCGATTATACTAAATTTTATATTTATAAACATAATTCTAGAATAATTCATATTTTTCTTTTCATATATTCTACACTTTTTGCAGTTAACAATAATTGTCTTATTTTTTTAAGAAAGCTCTTTTAATTTTTAAAATAAGTAGTCATTATTGATTAATAAATTGTTTTCAAAAATTATTTAGCTTTACCATATAATAAAACAGCAATTAAATTAAAATTCAATTTTGTATTTTATTTTACTTTTCAAATTATACGAACATTAGACATTTTTTTCCTGTCTTAAGATGTAAAATCTTCGTTTAGCTCATTCAACTAACTATGCCAAAATCTCATTAAAATAGTATCCTAAAATTATGGATAAATAATTTTCTATGCGATAGGAAAAAAAGAGTCATTCTGGGTTCGTGCGTGTTTAACTGGTTATAGTTAACCAGCGAAGTACCACAAGACTCAGTATAGGGACCTCTTTTATTTCTAATATTTATAAAAATCTTTCAACTCGTTTGATAAATCATTTATCAAACGAAATGAGAAAAATATGCCGATGATTCTAAAGTTTTATCTGTAAAATATAATTAAAAGTACCAAAATCAACATGTAACTTCAAAGATAACTAGATTTGAAATTTTTATTAATAATCAGATGGTCTTTCTAGTGCCAAAATTAGACGCATGAAAGGTGATTTAATTCAACTTTTTTAAATAATTACTTAAACTTTGTCTAAAACACTACATTCTTTCTTTTTTTTTGTTTTTAAAAATATTTTTTACATCGCCTATTAGGGGTTAACTGAAATAAATAAATTAATGGATACGAAATTATTAATTTTGAGAATCTACAATTTGAGAAGGCATAATGATAAATGCTTACATATTTTTAGAGTAAACATTCAATGTTAAACTTAATTTTTGACGTCTGCAAATTTCTGCCAAGACTTTAATGATTAATGATGAATTATTCACAAGTGAATTTTGACCATGATTTAACATGCTTTACTACATATGAAAATGTGTCTTTTCTTTAAATTTTCAATTAAATAATTTCTAAAAAAAATTTAAAAAGATAGTTTTTTAGGTTAACTGTTAAAACTTGATTATGAGCTTCTATAAGCCTTTTAAGAAATCAATATTAAATCAAGTTAAAAACCTAGCATTTAATTTGTATTATCTTTGAAAATAAAGCTAAGTCACTGATATCGTTCTACATACGTTCTACATAACCACATTGATATATTTTTTGGTTCTTTAGAGTCACACTGAGATACGATGAGGAGATTACTAGGGGCAATTTTTAATTAAACCTAGTATCAAGAGATTTGATCAAACTTTCTTAGATCATAATTGCGAGTAATTTCATTTTACTCATGAAGAAATCAGACAATTATCTAGAAAACACCAGTTCTCATTAATTTTAACTTTAACTTGAAATTTTTTTTTAAAAATTTAAAAATCAAACAAATTATATAAAAATAAATTTTTAAATTTTAAAACAAAATAAAAAAAATCATTTTTTCACAATTAAAAAATTAACAGAAAAAAAGAAATTTTAATAGAAAATAAAAATTTTAAATAGGATTTTTAAATATGAAAAGTTTTTTAATTTTTATTTACTTTTATAAATTTGAGCAAATTAAAAGTATTTTATAAATCTGCTTTTAGCTAAATATTCAAACTAACACCTTTTCCAAAATCTTTATCAGTCATGTTCAAGAAAATCTTAAAAAAAATATTGTTTTTTTCTAGAATTAATTCTGTAATTTTATCTTTTCTCTTTAGGTATTTATCAGAAAAATTTATTCGTCATCAATATTTTTGATAAATATAAAAATAAAAAAAGGAAAATTTTACCAGAGAATTTAGTAAATTTTAGAGCAAACTACCGTGTTCCTACTTAAAATGATATCAAAAGAGCAATTTGAAATAAATTTAATCCTTATTTTATCAAAAATTAGAAATTTATTCAATTATTAAACTGTTGTTTAATTTTAAATTTAATTTTAGGTAGCATTTTAAACTTCAATTTGATTATTACATAAATAGTGATTTCAGAAGATTACCAAGTAAAATTCTAGATTGAAACTTTATTTTTTTTAATCAAAAAGAACAATTAGCTTTTAAAATTAAAATTAAAAGTTTGAATTGACTTTCATGGGATTATAATAAGGAAAGATGTTGGAATATTCTGTTAAAATACTAGTAATTGTATTACACTTTAAGCTTAAATGAATATTTTAAAAGATTATCTTAAAATAATAATTTATTTAAATAATAATTTATTATGTTCACGCTAATTTATTTAAACAAAATAAAATCGATAAAAAAAGCAAAAAAAATGAATACAACTTTCTATTTAAAAAAGTTTCAAATATATCAGTTGACATAAAAAAATCAAATAATGAAAATATTAAATAAAAATGACCATATATCTAAACTGTAATTGCATTTTGATTATTAAATTTCTCATTTTTTTTTGTTTAAAAAAAATTTTTTGCAAAAAAAACGACTTAGACGATGTTATATCTCAAACGGATTATCTTCTCTCAATTTATGCTTCAACAAATAGAAAGCCTTGTCTTTATTTCTGTAAATGAGATTTTTTTAAGTAATTTTAATGGTAAAAAAAATTTTTTTTCAAGCAGAGAATCGTTTCTCGCAGCCTGAGTCAAGCCTAATAAATTGCACATGGTTTAAAACAAATGCGTGCTGTAAACGGACCGAAGTAGCCTCTGTATTCGAAAACATGTTTACTCTAAATCAAGCGTCCGAAGTTTGCATGAATATGATGAACTATATGATGTGTTTTTTTTGCAGTCCAAACCAATATGTTTGGTATAAAGAGTAATAAATTTCAATTTTTTGTTAAAATTGATTATTAAGCTATATTTTAGCATGAAAGTTTCGGTGTGTTTAAGATTTTGTGAAGATTTAGTCGAGAAGTGCAGAACAGCTGAGTATAATGGAAGAACAATCGGTGAAATATATAAAGATGGTTCATCATTCTGTCAAGCTCAGGACTTTAGAGTCATCAATTCAAATCATCATTGTTTCGATTTTGATTCAAGTCCATTCAACTCTTCAAGTTATATTTCAACATATATTTTTCTTATGATGTCGATAAGTCAATTATTTCTGTTTTTTTAAAAAAAAATTATCTTCTAAATAAAATTATCCTTTTCTATTTATGCGCTTTTGTTTCCATTTCAACAAAATAGAATTTTTTATAACATATAATTCTAACAGATAAAATTAAATTAAATTTTGTTTCTTAGGATAATCGAATTTTAAAATTAAAAAAAAAATTTGATTCCTTCTGAAAAGAAAACTAATACTAACTGAACAATGTTGAAAAATTTCATCTCTTCAAGTTATCTAAAGAAAGTTGAAATAAGAGATAAAATAAATCCATTTGACCCATCTAACAGATATCCAAACATTGATTCGTTGCGTTTGTTTGTAACCAGAATACCAAGCTTTATGAATGAAAATGAATTAAGAAAAATTTTTGAAAAATTTGGAGAAATATATGAGCTTAATCTATTGAGAGATAGAAAATCAGGCGAAAGTAAAGGATGTTGCTTCGTTACATATTATTCGCGTCATGCTGCTCTTGAAGCACAAAAAAATCTCAACAGAACTAGAAATAACCAGGACATGACTCGTCCAATGGTGGTAAAAGTGGCTGATTTTGACATTAATGAGAGAAAACTATTCATCGGAATGCTATCTAGAAAATTAGATGAAGAAAGTCTGAGGCAAATTTTCTCTTTTTACGGCATGATAGAAGACTGCGTTGTGCTAAGAGATATAAATGGAATTAGTAAGGGCTGTGCTTTCATAACTTATAGAGAAAAAAATTCGGCCTTGAATGCAATAAAGTATATGCATAGATCACAGATAATGGAAAACTGCTCTGCACCAATTAATGTACGATTTGCTGACACTCATTCGACAAAAAAGAAATTTAAAACTGAAAAAAGTTTAAGTCAAAAAAGTTTGGATCTAAGAGAACCTTGTAAAAACAATTTAAACAATTTCAACAGTACTATTTTATTTCAGGAATTGATACAAAACTTGAAATGTCAACCTGATCCAATTCAAATCAAGCAGTTTTATCCGTCAGCATTTGGTGATTTTGTATACAGACCATCTAACTGCAATCAACAAAGTTTAAATCAAAACTCAAATCCAATTTCAATTGAAACAATCAAATCTGAAGATATCATTTATAAAAATTCATTTTTTTCAAATGACTTTACTAGACTTTTAAGTCCAATTAATCAAAATATAAAGCAAATAAAGGGACCTACTAATTCAAATTTATTTATTTATCATCTTCCGGTAAGATTTTATTCATTTTTTTAAAATAAATTAAGAATTTTAATTTAAATTAATTTAGATTGAATTTAATGATTTAGATTTGGCTCAATTATTTTCAATATTTGGTGTAGTCCTATCGGCTAAAGTTTTTATTGACAAAATCACAAATATGAGCAAATGTTTTGGTTTTGTAAGCTATGATAATGAATATTCGGCTAGAAATGCTATCAATTCTATGAATGGCTTTTGCATTGGGAATAAAAGACTTAAAGTTCAATTAAAAATTGAGAAAAATTAAAAAAAAAGTTAATTTTTATTTTAAAAAGAATAGTTTTTCTTGTTGATTTTTTTTTGTTAAAATTTTTAAATATACTTATTCATAGGCAAGAATTTTTTTTACTTGATTTGAATTCATTTGATACGGATTTCGTATATTTTTTGCAATTTTTTCTTGAGATTCCTTAGGAGTGAATCGATCTTTGTCGACAAACTCAAAACGTAATGTTTGATCTAAATAATGCGATGTTGGGTAATGAGGATTTCTGTGCAAGCCATAAATCCCTGGGTATTCTAGATTAATGTTTTGCTCTAGTTTCTCGATGTCAGACTGGGATTTGAGAATTTTTTGTGCTTTATCGCATGCGGCAATGTGTGCTCTCAATGCATGACCATATTCAAAGCTTTTCATGCAATAGGGGCTGCCAATACATTTATACTTCATTGCTAAAGAACTTCGGAGGGATTTTTTTGATTTCTTAAGAATGTAAACTTTAAAAATACTACTTGGCTGTTGCTATAAGAAATCATTCTTTTGTTGTTCTTTTTTTAATTTATAAACGAAAAATAAATAATGTGTAGATTTTAAGTAAGAATTAAAGGTAATTATTTATTAAGTGAAACACTAGACTAAGAAAAATTTAAATTTTAACATTTAATAACTATTATCGACTGGAGGAACTCGATTTAAATTAAAATCGTATCCATAGAGATTGAGTGTCTTGACTGATAAAATTATCAGTGGAAATGTTTGGTCAACTAATGAGAATTAAATTTTAAATTAATCAAAACATCTAAAAATGTGATGAATATTTTTAATTTTAATCTTGGAAATCACGCAAAACCGCAGCAACATTGAAATCTAACTTTTTTAAATAAAAATTGAAATCATTGAAAATTTTTAATTAAATCTAAGATGAAAATATTAATTTATCTCACTGAGTTAAATTTAGTTATTTGTTCAGTTTTTAGTTTTGCTATTACTGAATTGGATTCTAACTTAATACTTGGACAGTTCAAAAAAAGTACTACAGGATTCAAGACCATAAATATTGATCCCAAAGTTTCGGTTCCAAGTGTAAAAGAAGACATAACAATAAATTTAAGATCTTTCTTTGATGAACAATGTGCTATCGAATGCTTGAAAAATATATTATGCATTGGATATTTATTTCAAGAAACAAAGCAATCATGCCTGATTTATCTGAGACCTAATTTTAGAAGACAAAAAAATGTGATTAGTAATCAAAAGCTAAAGGAGAGTTTGAGGTGTGATCTTCAAGGCTGTTCACAAGGTCTCTATTGTTCAACAAGTCCAAATGAAAGCTTGGATGGTGTTTGTTTGTGCGATTTTGTTCTTAACTATGGTCAAAATTGTTCAAATAAAAACTTGTATCAACTTTCAGACTGGTCTAAATGGACAGACTGCTCGGCTGAGTGTGGAGATGGTAAAAAAGCAAAAAATTTTCAATTTTTTTTTTAATTTTTTTCTCAAGGATTTAACTCGAGGAAAAAAGTTTGCTCAAAAAATTCAGAAAATTTACCCAACAGTTTAAGTTGGCTGTGTGACAAAAGTTCGGCTAAATTTGAAATTGAAAAATGCAAATCTAAAAGCTGCACAACTTATTCAGAATGGTCAGAATGGAGCATGTGTTCGAAAATTTGTGGTGGTACTAAGACAAGACATAGATCGTGTTTGCTTGATGCTAAAAATAAACTATGTGATAAAAAGTATTTGAAAGAGATTGAATATTGTTCATTAGATGAATGCACAATGACAATAATAAGTAAAATAACTTTCAATGCATTTAGAAAAATTAATACTATTCAATTTAAGAGCTTTCAAATACAGACTTGAACCCTGGTAATATAACTAAGCGAGGATTTTTGAAGCTTTTTAATCCAATAACTCGATTGGAGACAAGAATTTTTTCTTTTACAAATGACTTGGAACAAGTAGCCAAGATAGGCCAAGTAGCTTGTTCAGAATTTGGATTTACAAAAAGCATTTATTCTGATCCTCTTAGAGTAAATAGTTTAAAATCAATGTTTAGTAAAGATGGAGATTATCTTAAATTTGTAAATGAACAAAGTATAAGCGGAATAAAATGTGATGGCAATGAAACGAGTATTAAAGAGTGCTCATATGGTCCCTATGCAAAAATTGATACTGTCTTGTACGAGATTGAAGTAGAATGCTTATGTAAAATAATTGAAAAGGATTTAATTTAACTTTTTTATTAAAATTTTTTGTTTTTAAGTCGATGGATACTTTTCTGTTTGGTCAGCATGGCCAGCTTGCAGTGTAACATGTGGAGCTGGAGCTAGAGCGCGTACTCGTGCTTGCAATGATCCGCCGCCAAGTGTTTCCGAAACCAACCGAGGCAATGGTGCCAATTGTGCTGGCAAATCTATGCATTTGGAAAATTGTGTCATGCCACGATGTAAAAGTTAGACTCGTGCAATAAAAATTTAACTCTTTTATCCTTACTAATTATCCCTTTATCCCGGTTTTTTAAGCACATTCAAATAAAGTTTTTGCACCTAATAGACTGCACTAAATAAATTTATCTAATTAACAAGGTAATTTATTTAAATAAAAAATATTTCTAGAAAACTTTTTCTTCCAGATGTCATTTTATTAATAAGTTTTTTGAAATTAGCTGATTAAGTTTTTTTTTATTTTAAAGTCTTTAAATGCTTTGTAGATGTGACATTTAGCCTAAGCTAATAGGATACTAAAATGGTAAGCGACAACATTTTCACATATTTTAAAGTAACAAAAAAAAATCAAAATTTTATAATTTTACATAGTTTTTTCTTTCAAATACTAGTCCACATCAATGATTTAGCGTTGATTTTAGAAAAGCAAATTTTTCTAGTTCTTTTTTCTCTTCATTTCTTTTCTTGAGCTCAGTAAGCGCACTAAGCAATGCACAAATACAACTTCTCCAAAATGTTAGATCTAAAAATAAAGAATTTAGTATATTTTGCATTTAAGCTTTAATTCTTATTTCTTAAACGTTTCAATCGTTTATATAGCTATTTGATCAAGGTTTCAAAAATAAATTTAAAAATTGAGATTCTTTGAAATTGAATTTCTTCAAATTCTAGAATTTTTATTACTTAATTCTTTAAAAATTGAATTTTTTTCAAAAGCTAGTAATAATATTATTTAAAAGTATTTCATTCCTTCAAAAAAAAAAGAATTTTTTCAAATGAAGTGATTAGAATTTCCATCATTTCAAATCTTTTAGATTTGTTTGTTGAACATTCATTTAGCAGTTGATCAAGTTGAAAAATTTTGTTCACTTCTTCGGGTATTGAATGTAGAAAATTTTCGTGATTTATATCTGATGCATAAGAACTTAAAATATTTCGACAAACTTGAAAAAAAATTAGAACTAATGTTTATTTTCAAAATGTTGTTTTTTTAAACCAACCTGAGTAAATGTTTATATCCACTTTAGACGATTTGCACATTTTGTCCAAGTTAAACGATAAGCAATCACCAAAACGACCGCATTCTTCAAAATCTGAGTATAACGGGTCTACATCATCAAAATCTAAATGTTTTCTTAGTTAAGCTCTTCAAATGTTTGATTTTTAAATTTCAATTTAACTTTAAACTGACAGAATTCTACACCTGACTAAATGTTTTAGAAGGATAAATGTTAAAATATTAAAATAGCCAAGAGTCAATAACAATCTTTTTAGTTTTTTAAATTAAAGTAAATTTAATGTTCTAAATTTAATATTCAGCGACACTGAATTTTAGATAAAAAAATACTCTTAAAAAAGAATGGTTGTCAATTTGGCTAAAAGCTATGATCGCTTTACTCTAAATCAAGTTATTTTTTGCATTAAGGTATGTAGTTTTTTCAATAAAATAATAGAACAAAAGTTTAAAAAAGAGAAAAAAACATCAATTTAAAAAAACTTACAATATCCGTACGGTTAACTCAAATATTATTTCTAATTGTTTTTTTTTTATTTTTCCAAACAACATTCTTAACACTAGAAAGCTCGAAAGGTTTTTTAAAAAATTGAGAATCAAATGATAGAAATAAAATTAAATTAAGCATCTTATTTTAATTCTGAAAGAATTTTGATTTTTTATTAATAATCAGCCGGCCTTTCTAGTGTTAAACTTTACTTTTTTTTTAAATCCTTTTACACTTGTAAAAAAACATTTACAAATGTCAATTTTAAATTAGATTAATCTAATGCAAACATTCTCAACATAAATGAAAAGACAATTTCTAAATGTTACATCTTTTACAAAATATTGAATATCTTATCATGAAAATTTGTCTACTATCTTTCGAAATTAGGCAACTTTATTTGAGTTTTTCTATTTTTCTAAGGGTAGTATAGACAAATTTTGATGGTAATTCACAATATTTTTTCAAAACTTGAGATATTTTTTTATAAATTTTCATTAATTCTATTAATTTTACTATATAAACAAATCTTTTATTTATTTATATTTCATAATAAAGCACTTTTAAGTTATTATTGAGGAATTGGAAATGTTTAGAATTTTGCATTTATTAATTATAACAAGAAAAAAAATAACCTGACTTAATTTTTAGTTTGTCCACCAAAATAACGTTTTCTGCATCAATAAAATATATTCTATCATTTTGTTCGTCATATGAAATATTTTCCAAGCCAAGATCAAGCAAGTAAACACCAATGTCCAATTTATTGTACTCCAAATTCTTAATAGTTTCCATCAAACGTTTGGCAATTTTTATCTAAGATTGATTTTTTTATTAAAATTTATAAAATAAAATTAAACTTTCTTTTATTTACTTTTATTTTAGAAATTTAATAAAAATGATGCTTATTAAATTTACAAGAGAAAGAGTTTAAAATAAGATTTTTTAATTCTTAGCATTCAATTTTAACTATTTTTTTGCTAATGAATAAATAGAATTTTCAATTAAATTAAACTAATTAAGACTTTTATCAATTTTGGATATTTTCCTTGTTCAAATTCTAATTATCATAACAAATTTTACGCTCTGTGCGAAACCTTGCATTTCGGCATTCCAGACCAGAGAGAAAGAAAAATTGACGAAAGGAAGCAATCCAGAAAAGCTTTTAGAAAAAAAAGCATTGTGTAGAAAAATAAGAACCAAAGCATCAGCATAAGTCCAGCCAAAACCGCTCCTAACGTTATTTTTTTTCTTTTTTATTCATTTAATCATTTAATACAGTTAAAAAAATATATATAGAGTAATTCACATACATAGTACTGTAAGCAAAAGTGTATGCCATTAATATTTATTCAATAAACTAAAAAAAAAACTAAAATTAATTGATCCTAAAAAATGAATAAGCCAGAAATCAAAATTTCATTTTTTTCTAATAAATAAAAGCTAAAATTTTGTGAGATAGGAAATAAAAATTGTTACCCTCATTGGAAAAGCACTATTATAGTATTGATCGATGGTTTTTCCTTCGAATGATACAAAATTAGCTCTTCCACAGCTTCCGAAAAATTCTGGAAAAGGCCATCCATTTTTTTTGGACAAAATCTTTAAAAAACAATAACACTTCGTGTTGGAAAATGCTAGTAAATTCACTAAACCTGAAGAACAATTGGTTCTGGATTTATTTTGAGAATTGTTAAGATTGCCAGATTGTCTTCGAAAAAATTTGTGACTTTTCCGACAGATTTAGAATACGTTTTAAAATATCCTTCATACATAAGATCAATTAGTCTTGAACTAAAACATTTACCAAAATCAATTTCCAAATAATTTGAAATTGTCTGAAAAGATTTTTCTTCTAGCTTTTTGTTGATCATTTGTCGATAAAAATTTATCGCTTTATTTAAACAATTGTTTGCATTAGTCATGCATTTCTTTTCATTATAATCGAATTCATTCAATTCAAAATTGTGAGCTAATTTTTTTACAACCATCTTCTGTCCACTAAATGAATCGTAAGCGAAAAAAACATTTTTTATATTTAGAATACTTTGAAGAAAATAAGTATTAAACAATGAATGCTCAAATTCAATGTTGTATCTGTTTAATCTTGTTCCTTTAAATTGTAAATCAAAGCATAAGCTTTTTCCATAACAAAATGGACATTTGTCAAGCTCAAGAAATTTATTGTCACTCAATGATAATTGATCATAAAGCATGTAAATAAGAAGCAAATTTCCCACTAAACAAACAATTAGCATTAAGAGCAAAAATTGTTTTATCATTTTCGATGAATATAAATAATAAATTTTAGAAAAACAGATGTTTTATTTTTAAGATAAAAATTTAAAAAAAATAAAATAAAAATTTACAAATTTTATTTTTATATCATGTTATGGGATTTTAAAAAAGTGTCCCTTATCTTTGTCCATTCTTCGTAAGACATGCCTTTATAAATTTCAAGTATATCCATGTGTCTTCCAGACCGGCTTGTATTCATAGAACCCACACTAACACTAGTAAAATTATTGCTATTATTTGTATTGATTACATCCGTAGATGTATTTATACCTAAGTTAGTATGATTTTTGTTCAAATCGAATAAATCCAACTTATTACTATTTGAACTCGGCTTTGAATAGTCTTTCATCCACAAATTGTTATCTGTTTCTAGATTTACAGAGGCTGCTCCATCTTTAGCAAAGTCTTCTTTACTACTAAAATGAAACAAACAAAAAACAACTAATATAAATGAAAAAAAATTATGAGGATTACTTTTCAAGTTCTTTTTCAGCCTCAGCTTTCTTTAATTTTTGCTGCTCAAGCTTTTTTGCCTTAAGCTTTTGCGATAGCCACTTATCAAAAGTAAGTCCGCCTTGAACTGGACTTGAAACGCTTTCATCGCTTTGATTGTCTTTAATTTTATTACTCAAGTTCAACTCAGTTATTGATCTATTTTGCTTATGAGACTTTAAAACTAAAAAGAAAAAAACTTAAAATTAGGACAATTTTAAACAGATATGGCCAACCTTCCTTTCCAATACTCTTTGGCGCAGACAAACCACTGCCACTAAATTCTCTTTGTGGTACTAGTTGAACCATATATATTTGCATGAAATTTCCTTTAAGCCAAGTTTTTTTAGACGAATCGAACACTTGATGTGGCAATCGTTTATCAGGAAAAATTTCATCGTCATTTTCGGGTTTTTTAGCTTTTAATTTCATTTCAGCCTCAGTACGCTTCTTCCACTTGTATTGAGTTAGCTTATGTATTCCAAGTTTATTATTAAATTTTTTAGCTATGCTTAGAGCAGTGTCTCCATTGATATCAGGCAAGTCAACATTGGCATTATTATCTAGCAAAAATTCAATAACTTCAGTTTTATTTGCGACCACAGAGACCATGAGAGGCGACCTGCCATAGGAGCTTTTGTAGTTTATATTAGCACCATGTGAGACAAGTCCCTTGACAAGATTTATATTGCCTCTATGAGAAGCAATGAACAACGCTATGCCACCTCTTTCTTGAATATATTTATTTTTGTCTCTGGTGAACATGTAGTCAGAAGTGGGCGAGTTCCATTCGACTTGTTGTGACACCCCTTGTTTAAGTGCTTCATCAATGGTCCCATACGAGCAGATTTGCACAAGACCTGAATAAATGGTCCAAATATCCATTATCACAATTCCGCCATCAATTATGTCGTAGTATTGAATGTCCTTGGAATCTATTAGTTCTCCGTCATCTAGGTAAGACAATCTTTGTAGGTTAAATGGTATTCCGCAAATAAATTCCAAGCATGCTTTCAAATCTCGGATTTTCATGGACCAAGGAAATTTTACAATATTGAATAATTCATTTGTACATCTAATTTGAATTTTAAAGTCTATTGATTTTCCCAGTGATGCTTCTTGGCCAAATGCTGCAGCAACGTTTAAAATTATATCCTGTGACCGTGGCTTTAGATCTAAATTTAGCTTTTTTTCAGATGATTGACGCCTACTAAGTAATTTAATGTTGGCATTAGATTTAATTGAATTTTTGATCATTTCGCTAGACCACTAACCTTATGCGTGAGCAATATTTTTTATCATTAACGAATCATTAAAAAAAAATTATTTTTCCTATGTTTTAAAATAAAAATTTTTTGTTGAATTTTAATTAGGTTTTTTATTTCTATTCGTTGTTTAAAGGTGTTTGGAAATTAAAAAAAAAAAAGCAAGTAAGTTTCTATGGTAATATAATTACTTTCTTTTTGATCGACCTTAAGAATTATTCTCATTAAACAAAAAGAATAGATTTTTAATATTGAAATTATTAAATAAAAATAAATTAATTAAAAATAAAAGAAATTAAAAATAACATGCTTACATCTATCGGAATTTTATAAAATGCTGTTTTTATTAGTTTTTTTTTTGTTCTCTATTACCTAAATAAAGCAATAAAATATACCAAGTATTTAGAAAATTGAAACGAATAAAAAATCAACAAAACGCAATTGTTGTTTTTTATTTATGATAGAAGTTTTTGCTTGAAATTTATAAATTCAAGCGTTTTTTTAACTAATCCTTTTTTTGTTAAATATCCATTTAGCCATTTAGTACCATAGTAGCAGATTTGCACAGGACTTAAATAATTGATCCAAGTATCCATCATCATGTCATAGTATTGAATGTCCTTAAAATCTATTAGTACAGCTTTCCAAAGTATACCAAGACAAAATATTCAAATTTATTTTTACTTTATGTTAATCTCACCTGGAAAAGAAATTTTCTGATGAAATTAATAAAAAAATAATTGAGATACTAGTTTAATTATATATAATAGCTTTCGTAACTAATTGTAATTGTGAATTCTTTATTTTTTAAAAATAAAATTTGTTTTATAACTTATGGAAATAAAAAAATAAAATAAAATGAGTGCTAGTCATGAAATTTTGCTTCTTTAAATGGCTAGATATTCAAGCTCTTCAGAATCGTAGAACTTTACTTCAATTGGTATGTTAAACAACACAAAATTGAGAACTCTCCATTATTATGTGTCCATATCTTTATATTTTTGAGTTTAAAGCTTTTTTAAAAGTACACTTTTGACGCATATATAGAAATAGAAATTCATGACCTCTAATATATAAGTCATAAGTCATTTTTGGTGCTTCAATCGTTCACAGGAGCAAACTGCTAAAAAAATATTTAGAAAAGTGTCAAAATATTAATGTTTTTTAAGAAATATCATAAAAAATTAATAAAAATTAGCAATAAAAGTCAAATTTAGCTCCACATAATAAAGATTATGCATACTAGATTTTCAAGTAAGCAGATTAAAATTTTTTAAAGTTAGATTTTGGAAATTCAAAAAGCTGAAGTTTTTCTATTATTTATTTTATTTATTTATTTGTTTTCTGAATCGAGCTAATGCTCCTTTAAAAAATATAATAAAAATAAATAAAATAAATATAAAATTAAATTCAAAATGAAATATTATAAAAATAATTTAAAAAAAAAATAAAAACATTAAAAATATATATAATGAAATAGAGAGTTATGGATACATTAAGTATGTTTAAATATTTGATGGCTCAGGAAAAAAAGAAGAAATGAAACGCACGAAAAAAATGTACAAACAAACCTTGCTTTAAATGGATTTATAAAGTGTCAATAGAAGCAAACAAAGCCAATTTTTAATGAAATTTTTTTTTCTAAACATCTTAAAGTGCTGAATTTGAAGTCAAATCAAGTTGTTTTTGATAAGAGGCATTAGTGATTGAATAGTTTAAACTTTGAAGCCACTTGTTTAACTTCGTATTGATTTTGGTTTTCAATCCAATTTCTCCCAATAATTGATATGGATTTTTTCTTCAATCAGATTTTTCATTAACTTTTATAATTATGTCAAAATCCAAAAAATTTTTAAATTTAAAATATTAGAAATTCCGATTGTAGATCATTAGCAGCGTTTAACATCATTTAGTATTTTCAACTTGATTTTTCTGATTATTGAATGAAAAGAATACATAGGTTGTTGAAGCTTCAGACATTTCTCAGAGTACTGTTTGACACTAAAATGTCCGGCTGATTAATTACAAATATTTAAAATTAAAATTTCAAGAGAAATAAAAAAAAATTTAGAATAAAAAAAGTTGATTTTTAATTTCTTCTTGTGATTTTTTTCAACCTTAATTTTTTTTCAGATAATTTTCAAATCTAAAACTAATAAAGAAAGTCTTTGGGTTTAATGTTTAGTTATTTTTTCTGGTATTACAAACACTAATTTTCTACTTGCCTAATTAGGTTATTTACTAAAGATAAAAATTTTTAATAGAAGGTAAAGTTATGAAGTATTGAAAAAAAGTTGATTAATTTATGAATTTTTTATTTTAAAAACAAAATTAATTTTTATTCAATTTGCTAAAAAATTTTGAAGATTTATTTCGAAAAATTCATTAAATTACTTGGCTTAATCTAGGCCATTTTTTGAATCTATATTGAATATATTGCATCATAAATCCATCTTTGTTGTTGCTGATCTAAATAACCAAATAATTTTTTTAATCTAGATAAAATACATAAAATGCTAATGAGAATTTAATAGTTAAAATTTACAAAAAAAATTTCGAATTACTACACACCTTTTTTTTAAATAATTTTTTTTTTTAAATAAATAGATTTCATTTTTATGCGAAATATTTGAATGAATGATTGATCGAGAGAACAATCAACAATAAAAAATTTAAAAAAGAATCCAGAAATGGATTTTACTTACTTGGCTCGATTTAAAAAAAAAAAGCAAAGATAGACGAAAGTCGAGCATAGTTGAATAGAATTAAAAAAAGAGTAAAGTTTTTTATAAATAATTAGGTAAGATCGATTTGATTAAGTATTTTTATTCAAAGATAAAAGAATATATAAAAAAAAAAGTCAAAATTTAATTGAATTTCAATGCTTATTCTATGAAATAAAATGACACCAATAAGCTAAAGACGTCAAACTAAATTAATCGAGTTAGTATTGTATGTGGCTCTAAGATTCAAACAACAAACGAAAAAAGAAAAACATTTGTTTCTAAAAATCCAAAACTCAAATTTTTGAAAAAATAACAACAAAATTTACAACCAAAAATAAAATATTTTTTTTTGTAACCCAATAAAGATTATAACAGAATTCGTATTGACTGTGGCCAACTGCCAAAAACTGCTTAGCTCATATAAATAATTTAAATAGTCGCCTTGCTAAAAGTGACCCTCAAGTGCATATTGTCTGCTAATTGATAATTATGTGTCAGAATAAGAGCATGAGTGGCCTCTTCAATGCTACTCATTTGACATAGAGCCATTTTACGATCTTTTTGAAAGAATTTGAAACCCTTAATGGTGCCGTATCGGCCAAAAATCTCCTTTAGTTGCTGTTCTGTCACATTTTGCGGTATGTTAGACAAGTGAAGAGTGGCCGACGGCGGAAATATGTTATTGAAATTTTTCGAACCAGGCTTTTTAAATCTGTGCAATGGCGAATTAGTAAAGTCTTTGGTTAGGCCAGCATCAGGCTGGCCGTCTTTAGGCATCTGCACAGTCAAGTGTTTAGATGGAAATACCCTAATTTGTTTGCTCCACAATTTAATTCGGTCTAGATTGGCCAGTGCCGTGCTGGCTTGCTGAGCATTGGCAAAATTAATCAGCGCACTGTCTTTTTTGTTGAATAGAATTTTGACTCTGACCACGTCGCCGTACACGCCGAACAGAGTGAACAACGCGTCCGGATTGACAAATTCTTCATTTAAATTTGAAACAAGCAAAACAGGAGTGCCATATTGGCCTTGATTTTGCATCTGTTGGCCTTGTTGATATTGGTTCATTTGATTCTGCTGAGACTGTGGCATCATGTTGTTCATTTGACCAAAATTAAAGCCTCCCTGAAAACCCATGTTTTGTCCGGACGAGTTTTGTGCACCGAAGGGCATCTGATTGGCAGCCGCTTGAACTGCTTGCATAAAATTGGGCGGTGCGCCAATTATAGACTGATTGCCGTACGGGTTCATTTGATTGCCGTTCATGCCATACTGGCACACATCGTTGGGTCCTCCCTGCATTCCCTCGCCAGTCGGCAACAACAAATTCGTAAAGTCCCTACTCTTATCATTGTTAAATCTAACCTCAAGACTTAGAAGCTTTGAAAATTCGATTTGAAGAGTACAACATCCGTTGTATATATTCTGACCCTGTAGTGCTTGTTTGGCATTTTGAGCCGACTGAGAGTCTTTCATCTGAATGAGAGCCTGAAATTTGTCATTTTTGTTAAATGTTATTATTTTAAGTAATTGTCCGAATTTAGAAAAAATCTGATTTAGAACGTCTAGAGTGACCGGATAGATCATATTTAGAATGGTTGCACGAAGTACGGTGTTTTTGCCTCCCTGTTTTGCCATGTGCCACAGGTTCAGTGCTTCGTTAAGCGCCGACTTGGCCGCCAAATTGTTCGAGTTGTTCGGATCAGTGTTCAACTCCTGATGATTTGAAAATTGTACAAAAATTTTCTTTCCATTAAATGTGCTTGTGGTTTGATTGAAATGAGTAACCATCTGTTGGGCATCGTTTAAAGTCTCGAATTCAAGAAATGCCTGATTTTTGCTGCGGAGAAAGAGAACATTTTTGAGCATGCCGAATGCCAGGCCTAAAAAAAGTACCTCGCTTTCGCTAAGTTGTTGCGGTATGTTGCGCAAATGCAGCACTCGAGACGGGTCCTGCTTGGGCTGTGTGTCCAAACGAGACTTTTTCACGTCCTGATTAGCGTTCGGATCCATGGGGGTCTGATGCATGTATTCGCCTAAATCCTGCTTCATCGGCATAATCTGTGAGCCGTTATGCGGCATGCCGTAGCCCGAGCCGTTCATAGGCATGTGGCCTGCGGCGTATATTTCTTGTATGTTTCGTTTAAGACCAGAAGCCATGATTGAGAAAAAGTGAAAAAAAGAGTCGAAAACCGAAAATTTAGATTGAAAGAAACTCTGTTATTGAAAAAAAAGAAAAAAAAATTAGAAATTTTCGAATTTAAAATTTACGATTCGGATAAGTTAACATAGTTGCGTTAAGAACCAAGTCCGGTTGTGTATTTATACTTAAATTTTACACACCGGGCCCAAAAGGAAAAATTTTTTTAGAAAATGAAATTTTGCTAAAATAATGTACAGTATGTAGCTCTGTTTAATTTTTTATTCTTGTATACAAAAGATTGTATAGCAGAGGCACGAGCACACGCCGCCATAAATAATGAATTCAAAATAAAAGGTCCTTGGGACCGGTCTTTTGACTCTTTAGAAAGAATTATTTCAATTCGATTGGGAAATTTTTTGCCTCTTTAGATGTTAATTAGTAACAAGAGAACAAAATGGACTCTCTGAAAGATTATTGGAATAAATTAAACTTAGCAATTGTTGACACATTATTTGTCTGATTTCTACATTATAGCTTAATCATTAGTCTTATAATCCAAATAAAAATACTTGATCATTTTTTAATTTAATTTAATTTAATTTCGAAAAAAATAAATTTCTTTATTTAACCAGATAATTACACAGTTGTTTAAAAGTCCAAGTCCGGACTTTTAATTTTGCTTGAATTTAAAAAGATGTGTAAAAGCATTTCAAAATATGGTTTTAGTTTAAATTTTTAAATAAATAGCAACACCAACTATTTATAGAATGATGGAGTTTTGGAATATTACCATCGCAAAAAACTCAGAAAACAGAATTTATCTGTCTTTTAATTAATTAAAAAACAATCATATTTTTTACATAGAATGTTCTTTTTTCAAGAGTAGTTTAATCCATAGTGAACTTATAACTTCAAAAAATCGAAGGTAGTTAAATACTAAAAATAAATGACATGTTGAAGTTTATGATAAAAAATTTCAAGAAGGTCGGGGCTTGAACTATTAAAAAAAATATCAAATTAAATTAAAGACTTTAAACAACTCTGGATAATTGTCAAAAAATTTTCTATCACTATTTTTCAGTATTGATTCGCGAAGCCTTTTCTTGAACTATTTTTTATTTATTTCAGATGCAATTACCTCTGTTGCTACACTGATCAAAAACTATCCATATTCAAGCGAAAATTTTCTTAGAAGCTATTTTTCGTTGAACGGCTTTTCCTGACATTTCATTTGTGTCAGGCAAAATAAAGAAAATTTTCAAAATTTCACTATTTTTGCAATATGAACTGATAATACCATTTTTCGTAATCAGTGCTGATCACAAAAGCAATCTCTTACTTTTATTTGATCAGGATAAAATTTATCCTAATTTATCATTTATCCTAATATTTTATTTATTTATCCGATAAATAAATAATATTATGAAAATTTTTCTAAGAGATAATGTAAATTATGAAAATAGATGTGTCTGATAAAAAAATAAAATTTATTAAATATTTTTGGTATTTCGTCAGATTTGAATAGATTAAATTTTTATTCATATTTTCATATATTGCGTCAAGTTAAAGTAAAAAAAGAAAATCTTCAAATTTCACAAAAATAAAATGTAAGATAAAAAAATTTCCTATTTCTTTTATTCAAGACTTGATTATTTTTTTGGATCTTGAAGCACTCGCAACCACCTGGCCAATGACTCTTTATGACACTCTCCGAAGAGATAAGCTTATCGTGAACACTACATGCTTTGTATTTATTTATAAAAGAGTATTATCTTGATTAAGATGTTGAAATATTGAATAAAAAGTCGTTTTTATTATAAAATAGTTACAATTAAAATATATGGTTTTTTAGTTCAAATGATTTTAAGAAAAATTTTAAATAAAAATTACACAACTTAGTCATAATTATCTGAGACTTTATATGAAATTTTCATTTCATTACTAAATTCATCAAAGAGGAAAAAATTTTTAGCTATCCGAAAGCGAAATCAAAAAAATCGTTCGAAAATAGATGTTTTGAAAAAGAATATCAATATGATGAAGACATTAAAGCAAATAAAAGAGAACAATGAAATTTGCTATTGCTGGGATGTTTGATTTATTAAAAAATTCTTGAGTATCCCAGCTACATCAGGTCCAGTTGAACGACCTATTTTTTTTCAACATCAGACAGATTCAAAAAACTTAGAAATATGTAAAATTATTGTTAAAAGTTGAATTTAAAACATTAAAATTCGAAAACTAAACCTTACAATATTTCATTTATAAAAAATATTTATTTTAATATATATTGAAGTCCAGCATTAATAGCTAAGTTTATTGTTAAACTGTATTTTCAAACCTAAATTTAGGAAATTGAAATTTACTTTTTTAAATTAAAAATTGCTAAACTATTCGATTTTTTTTGTTGCATTAGGTCTCAAACTAAATAGAAAACAATGTCGAAAAAGTTCAGTTCCTTTTCCTCTTAACTGATTAAAATTATTTAATTAACCATTTCAATTTTATCAACCAAGATTAAAACATAATTTGAAAATTATATTTAAAAAATTCAATTTAAAATTTAGATTTTTAGAGGAACACTTTGTAAATATTTTTTAGAAACCAAAAAATAAAAAAAAAATACTAGTGTTTCCACATGCCAAAAAATCCTTAGAATCATAGATTAATATAAAGCATAAAATTAAATTTAATCAGAATAAAGACCTTAAAAACAAATTTCCAAAAATATCTAAAATGAACTTAAAAACTAATTTTTAATTCATATCAAAAATATAGATTTTCTTTGTAAACTTACAAATTTTAAAGCATTTTGAATTTATTGAACAATTTATTCATAAAAACAAATATTTAAACAAAAATACTCTAAATCTTAAAAAATCTGCTCAAATTAGAATATTAATTGAAAATTTTGTTTATTTTTAATGCTAAATTCTGTTTCCTGAAACTAAAACAGCAAAATCTAAAAATTAGCTTAAATTATTTATAAAATTTTTCTAGAGAAAAAAAAAATCATTATTTAGCTACTTTACTTTAGGCAAAAGAAAGAAGAAAAAAATTAAAATTTAATTTAACTAAGTGCCATTGTATTTCGACAAATAGTTGAAAGATATAGGAAAAGGTTCCATAGAAACTATGTAGTTAAATTTTTTAATATAGTTTTTAGTGTTGATTTTTCAAGCTGTGTCATCAAATAAGATTGAAATTTTCCGGTTTTTGTTAAAATGTCAATGAGCGAAATTTCAAGTGAAATTGAAACCTTATCTAGCTGCTCTGAATCATCTCAATATCTGTCAAAAGGTTTCAAATTTTCTAAAATTAAAGGATAATTTGGCGAATTTATGTATTTTTTTCTAGCTTTTATTAAAACTATTTCTAATGAATCAACCTTGGAGAAAAATAGTTTCAGTCTCGAAAACCAGAATAAAAGCTTCGATTTATCAAATGATGATTATTTATCAAATTTTGGTATTAAATTAAAAAAAACCTAAATAATTTAATGATTAATTTAATTTTATTATCTAAGAAAGCGATGAAGAAAGTAGGCTAGAAGATTTTTACAAAGATCATGTAGAAATTGGACTTCCAAAGATTTTAAAATATTCAAATAAAATAAGCCGAATGGCATCAAGATTATCTTTTGATAATTATCTTGAAAATGAAATTGTTTATCAAACGCAAAGCTTTTTTAAATTAACCCTTGATGAGTACCTTAATGGCGGAATAATTTGCCAATTTTGCCAAAAACCCACTAAGAATTGGAGAGATAATAAAGTAAAATTTAGAATTTTTTATTTAACTATAAAAATTTCTCGACTTTTAAGAAATGCTGTTCGGATTACAAAGATTATATTAAAAGTTTGATTGATCATAACCGATTTCAAGAACAATTACGAAAAAATATCACAATTGACAATTTTAGATCAGCCGCTTATTTAGAGGAAATAAGAAAAAGAAAAGCTCTTATTCAGAAAAGAATCTCAGAAATTAAGTAAAAATTTTTAATCAATTTTTTGATTATTAATTTTTATTAATATCAACTGTAGGAAATTAGAGAAAACTATTACTAAGCCAAAATATACAATAAAGTTTGATAAGCCAAGAAGATACAATAAAGTAGTTAAAAAGCAATCAATCAAACCAAGCGAATCTGCTGCTATTATAACTATCAATAAAAGTATATAAAAATATTTTAATTTTAGCTAGATTTTTTCACAAGTTAATCGTTATTTTTTTAAAAGGCCATTTGTTATTTCTCATAAGTAATTTAAAAACACTAGTCTTTTTACAATATTTTAGAAAACATGAATCTCTTTAATAAAATGAAACATAAGAGGATGAAAATTTGGATGAAATTCATTTTTTTATCATAAGATTGGTATGAAACTAGAACGTTTTTTTAAGGTTTTATTAATTGCTGTTAATATATTATTTTTTTGGTTTTTAAAAAAGAGCTTAGTAAAATTTTCGATCAAATTTCATCTTTTAAATTTGATTAAAACATTCTAAATGCTAATTTAAATTTTTTGACAAATTTTTAAACTACTTAAAAATTTCTAAAAAATGCATTGAAATTTATTTTAATTTACAAAAATTTTAAATTTCCAACAAAAAATCAAAATCTAATTTAAATCACATTCCAGAAATTTACTTTTTTAACAACCACCATTTGCTAGTAAATTAATTTCTTTAAAATTTTAAAACTAACCTTTGTTTAAACTCCAAAGTTTTTTAAACTTAAGTAAAACAGATTTTTTACTCATCTATTAAAGGATTCTCAAATTTTGAGGATCAAATCAAAGAAAAATCAGAAGCTTCTATTCCGGGTGAACCAAATTCAAATATTGTTAGCTTCAAATCATTAGAAGATAAAACTAAAGACAAAATTAATTATTCTTTATCGAATAGAGAATATATTGATCAAGGTATTTTATAATAAAAATTGAAATTTTTATTTTTTTTAAATGTTTAAGGATGGACTGTTTTATACAAGAATCTTCCAAAAAAAATTGAAATAGAGGTAGAACCAGCACTTCAAAGGGATGGAAATATTTCAATTTTTGACTTGGCTGAAAAAATTGTAACAAAAAATTTTCTTATATCTGTTTATTCATTTGAGATGTTAAGCCAATACAATTCATGAAAACAAGCTCAAAATATTATAACAACGGAAATCTTTTTGAACTAATTTTATCAGATCAAACTGGAACTATCTACTATCCAAACGGTAAATAAATTTTCTAAAATAGACAATCGAATAAAAATTTTAATTAAGGCAACATCGCTATTGTGATTTCAATTTATGATGATTTTAGATCGTTCATTGCATTTAGTGATGAGGGTTCACATTCAATACCATTGGCATTTTTTGATTCAAACGGAAATGGCTTTTGCAATTACTCAAATGGAAAAATAAAGTTTTTTTAAAAAATTTTTATTTATCATTCTAATATTTGGTTCTTATATTTCTTTTCAAGATACCAGCTAAACTATCACGGGGGAATAAATTTTGATGAAAATAGTAAATGCGTTCGAAGATGGCTTTGGCCAGTTGATTCGAAAAAGAACACATTTCGGCCGATTATATCAAGACTTAACGACTATATAAGCATTAAAATGTTTAATCGAGATAAAATAGCCATAAATTTCAGATCTAAACAATCAAGTTGCAAATTTATTGTAAGCACAAAAACTGAGAATCCTGATGTAATAAATTGATATAAAAAACTAACCAGAAAAAGGTTTAAAAATATTTTAAGAATTCAAAAAGAAAATTTGAACACTTCAAGTATTCTATGAATAATCCTGAATGCAAAAAAATAAAAGAAAAAGCCAAGTAATGAATTATTTGCAATTAAAATTTAATTTTTTAATTGTTTTTTAGCTTGCTAATTAAAGCCCTCACTAAAGGTACTATGAGAGATTTTGAGGAAGAAAAGCTAAACAATTTACTTAAAAATCAAGACGATTCATTTTATCTTAAATTACCAAAAATTAAAAATCCAAAATCATCAATTATTTCCCGTGTTTCATTCAACCATTCTTCAATAATATCAACTGAAAGAGATAAGCTTTCACTTGATTCTTTGTCAAAAAAAAGCTCAATTAACTAACTTTTTTAGTATTTTTTTTTCTTTTTAAATAAATAGTGCTACAATTTTTTATTTGTCTTGTGAAATGGCTTTATAATCTAAGATATTAATAGATCGAACAACTTAATTGATTTAATTATACCATTCTTTCCTCTTCGCTTTTATAAACCATTTATATGAATTTGATGTGAATATACTACTTGGACTACTCAACAATGATAGATTAAAATTTTAAAAAATACAAAATGATATTCAACAATGGCTAAAAATGAAAAATTCTTTGTTTTATCAAATAAAGAACCGATACGATTTTATTTTTTTATTCAAATTGAGTGCAAATTTCGGTTTTAGACTCAAAAATGATATGTCTGCTTACAATTTACATGATTTGACGCATTATATAGAAAATCTTATTTTTGCAAAATTTTTTAAAAGTTTTAAAAAAAAACGGAAAAATTAATGAGTAACAGATATTTAATGATTGATTATTATTTATTCAATTTTTTAATTATAAAAAATAAATAGACCATTATTTAAAATAATGAAAAAATAATTTACATTAATGCTTTCTGATACAATAATTAAATCTAAATAGAAAAATCGAAAGGATTGATTTATAATTATTTTATTTTTAAAAGTTTCAACTGTATAGAAAATTGATTTTAAATTTTCAATCCTCAAAATTTTCTTATCCTACTAAAGATAAATCAGATTTCTAGGCTAGGTCGAGTCTAAAAATACTATAAAAGTGAAAAATTATAAAAATAAAATCTAAATATTTCTTAAAAACCAGCCCCTAAATTTTGCTATAAATAGAAATTGATTAACAAAAAAATAAACTAAAATATGACTTTATTGAAACACCAATATTTTCCACGTTCAATGTTCGAGGCTCATTGGCCTGAAGAGGGTCAAAGAACTGATCCTTTATTGCTTGACTTGTTTGATCCTTATGATGAGATTGATAGATCAACTGCAAGAAACTTACATTGGATCAGCAGACCTCAATTTCAAAGTGATATTCCAGAACCACCAAGAGTGCCTCATAAATTTAGAGTTACTCTTGATTGTATTGGCTTTGATCCGGAAACAATAAAAACAGAAATAAAGGATAAGAAATTGATTGTTACTGGTGGAAATGGAAGAATTGATTTAGGTGATGGTGATTTTGTTCATAAAGAATTCAGACGAACGTACGAAATACCAGAGAATGCAGAATCTGACAAGCTAGCTAGCTTTGTTACATCAGTTGGAAATCTAGTTGTTGAAATGCCTTTGATAAGCGAGCAAAAAAAGGTTGCCAAAGCGAAGCATGAAATGGTGCCAAAAATTATTAAAGACAATAAAGGAAATAAAACAATTGAGTTGAATATAATTATGCCAAATGGTATTGATCCATCGAACATCAAAGTCACGTGTAAAGACAATGACTTAATAGTCAGAGGAGAGCAGATTAAACACTCAAAAGATGAGTATTCGAAAATACACATTTATAAACGATGCAGACTTCCCGAAGATACTGATTATGATCATTTAAAGTGTACTATGGAAAAAGATCAATTATTTGTAAGTGCACCTATTGAACATGGACATTTGTCAGGAAAAAGAAGTATTCCTATTGAACTAAATGAATCTAATAAACGAATAAAAAATTTTTAATATTTATTTTAAATAAAGTTCATGATAATAAAATAGAATTTTTTTTTTTAAGAATAAAATAGAGATTTGTAAATAAAGTGATAGAAACTGACTTTGTTTGAAGGAACTGGTTCTTTGAAAAAAAATGAAAAAGAAGGTCAGTGATATTTCTTAGTGAATTTATAAGGTAAATATTTTTTTTATGATTTTTAAGTTAATATTCTTTGAATATTTGATAAAATAGAATAAATGATCATTTTATTAATTTTAGCATAAAAAAAATTTATTTTATTAAGGCTTTAAATTTTTTTATGAACTGAACCCTCTTATTATGAAAAAATAATATCACTTAAGGTATTGAACTCAATGACCACGTATAATATCGAGCCTAGAGCGAACACTCTTGGCATGATCTTGCACAAATTTTGGGTCGATTTTGCTCAGACAAGCGCCAATTTTGTTTT
>PJRA01000412.1:1726130-1799415 GCA_016987375.1 Brachionus koreanus
ATATTCTTTAATCATTGGTTCAAGGCGTTTATTAATACTTCCCAAAGTAGACATGTTGATTGACCGCTAAAATATGGTTCACTTATTCCGCGTTGTGAAACAGCCAACCAGACCATTAATTTTTCTTCAAATTTTATAACGTCCTTGTTCTATACACCCGTCTTGTTTACCTTACTAATAGAATATCATTTCCTGGCAGCGCGATCTTAGCCATCAAAGCCATCTTTCTGAGTGAAAGACCCGATTTGTGAGTAAAATTAGCTATTTTAGCAGATCTACCACTTCATTTTTTTCTCTTGAAAGCTTTATTTTTTTCTATAATATCTAGCCAACAAATAAAGAGAACGATTTCTGTATCCAAGACCACTGAATCGCCTAAAAAATTTTGGTCAATTTTAACAAAATTGAACAAATCTTTTTTGATGGTTTGATTATTTACTAACAACTTATCGAAACTTCAACTTAATTGAAATAATTTTTTTTAAAGATATCATTCAGTTTGATTTTAAATTTCGAAAAAATTTGGTAAAGGTCTTGTCCAATCTTATAGAAAATTAAACTTAACTTTTGTGCCATTTTTTTTCTACACCCATTATATATTTTTTAACGGTCTTTAATTTTAATTAAAAAGTATTTAAAAATAACTTTATTTGTAACCATTTTTGCTTCCGTTTGAATAGTCACAAACATGTTTGTTGCTATTTTGCTAATAAAATGCTTAAAATAAATCAATCATTGAAAAATTCAGAATTGTATACAAATCAAAAATTTTATATCAAATCAAAGTCATGGCTTTGACTTGTTGGAAGAAATATAAAAATAACACGCTATGACTTTTACTTTAAAAATTCAATTTTTGACCATTTAAAGACTAGTTATGTCTTTTTTCTACTAACTTTTATACAAGTCTGAAAATGAATTATTTTAAGTTATTTAGTAAAAACTTGATAAATAAAACCAAAAAATTATAAAATAATTTAGTAATTATTTAAAATATAGAATTTTTTTATTAAAATATGATAAATTTTTTTAAATAAATTTATAATTACTTTAAAGCTCTATTCATGACTTGTACTCTCATTGTGATAACTCTCAGTCAGTTTGATTTTTGCCTCTTGAAAAATAACACTTAAGTGTTGAGTAGTAGTCAAAAAAGGTTAAACGAAAAAACTGATCTAGATATGATATTTTCTTATACTCTATTCTATTATCTATCAATTTATCATATTGAAAATTCTCTCAAAGTTGCCATCATAGTATTTTTTGTAGTCCAATAGTCGGCACTAATTGTACTTAACACTAATTTTGAGTAATTTAATCATTCCGCAAATTCACACATTTAATTTTTTTAAATTAAGAAAAAAATTGTGTTATTATATTAGTTGATAAGATTTTTTGACTCATAAAAACTTATTAATTGCTTATTAATTAATTTCATAAAATCAATCAAAAATTTAGCTTTCAAATTTTTTAAATCAGTTTTGATCAGATGAATTTTAAACTTTTAATTATCTACAATAATTTATGGTGTGATTTATTACCATTTGAAGTGCTTTTCCAAATCGCATAATTATTAAATAAATCAAAATATTATTTAAATAAATAACGCCAATTAGAATTTATTTAATTTTAAATTTATTACTTTTATTTATTTTCAAATATTAAAGAGATGTGATTTAAAAAAAAACATCAAAGTAATTTTTCCATCTAAGTAACTTATTTTACTTTTAAGCAACAAAAAAAGGCTTTTTTTTTAAATTTGAAATTTTTAAAAATTATTAGTTAAATTTTAAATTAAATTCAATGATAACTTCATTTATTCCTCGAATATATCATAAATTATTAAATAAACGATAAAGGTGATTCAAACGAGCTTCCGAAATATTAATTTTTATAATATAACTTTTTTAGAAATAAGCTGATTTAAAAATTAGAAATCTTCTAAATTTTAAAACTCATAAAATTAAATTTAGTCAAATATGAATATTTTTATAGAAAAGACGCATTTATTTGAGCCTTATAAATATTGATTTGATCTCAAAGAATTAATATTCTTTAAAGACATTAAAAACTGTCTCTAATTTTAATAAAAAAGTATTTAAAAATAATTTTATTTGTAACTAATAAAATGCTTAAAAATTTTGGAATGACACCATTTGGCTGAGTTAACGGCAGCAGATCTTTTTCATTTAGTTAACTGACCATTAACTATTAATATTTAACAGGTTTAGTCTGATCCAATTTTGAAAATGAGATAAAAATTTGGAACATGCAAATTGAGAAAGATTCTTCAATTCAAAGAGATTAAATGTTAAAAATATCATGATGAATAACTATAATTTTTATTAAAAAGTATAAAATTTAATAAGAAATTTGACAATGGAAATATTAAGCGAAATTTAATATAAATTTCGTTGCTTTATTTGATTAAAAAACATTAACTAAAAAAGGTTTCGAAATTTTTTTCTAGCGTGATTTTATTACTTAAAAATTTTTTAAGTATTTTTTAAATTTCATTTAATTTTCTTAGATAAAAATGAACAGAAAAATAAATTTAAAAAAAATATACAATAAAAGTATTCCCGGTTACAGACTGCCTGAAGTTAAAAAAAAATACCTGAATTCTATGACAACCAACCATTTCATCATTCAGAATAATGATATTAATCCAAGTAAACTCGCGAATGGGCTAAATGGCGTTTGTTTTTATTCAAATAGATAATTTAAAAATAAAAATTTTAAAAAATTATTATTTTTTTTAATTTAAAACTTATTTTGATAGTATCGGAATAAGAAAATTTTTCTTCAGCACTAATTCGATTTTAATTATTTTACACTTTTTATTTAAAATATGAAAATATAAAAAATTCAAGCTTTATTTTGCTTTTAAAACATGTTATGTAAATTAAATCATTAACCTTTTTTAATAAAAACTTTTTCAATGTTTTTATAGCTTTCTTGCTTGTCTAGTGATATGATCTTAAAAAATTTTTTATATTTTTGTTTGGATTTAAATTGCAATATGATATTTTAAAAAAGTTTTAAACAATCTAAAAAGGTTTATGATTACTTTTATTTAAAATTTTATTTTAACTAAAAAAAAATAGACATGATTTTTAAATTTTTTTTATCTATTTGTTGCAAAAAAAAGTTATCCAATACTCTTTCGTTCAAAAAATATTTTCAATATCATAAAAGCAATTTCAATATCATGATTTTTTTAGTTAAGATTTATAATTAAATTTTTAACTTGTAATTTTGATTCTTTTTGATTCTTAAAGTTAATATTTTTAATGCCTTTAATTTTTAAACAAAAGAAATGGTAAATAATTTAGACATTGTTATTTCATATTCGATTGAATTTTTATTGCTTGTAACACTTTGTTTATTTTAATTAAAATTAGTAATTTTAAAAGATGGTTCGATTGAATTTATCCCCCCCCCCCAGCGTTATAATTATAAACGCTTGATCTATTTACCATCTAAAAAGAAAATTCAAATTAATTATCTAATTCATTATTTTGTTATTTCACAGCAATGTGTTTCTAATTTAATTATTTTTTTAGTTATATTGATCCGATCAATATAACTAAAAAAATAACAAAAAGCCATTTTTTAATTAGAATCATTAAAAACTGATAAAAAAATTCAAATTTAAAATTTGAATATTGTTACATTCTATTTGTTTTAGTTAGGATTTATTATTTACCTTGTATTTGTTATTTTTTTGATTTATTATTCCAATATAATTCTCAATTTAAATTTCTTTATTTTTGTTTTTTTATTTGATTAAAATTGTTATAACCAACTTTGACGACTAGAAACAAAGCATCCTTCAATTTTAAGATTTTTTCAGAATAATCAATTTTTAAGAGTAAAAAGAAAAAAATTTACTTAAATTTGCTCAAATTTAATCTTATTTAAAGATAGTTTTTGATACGATATATCTTTTCTATGTAAAAAATAGCATTACAGTATTTAAATATTTAAGTTTGACATATTATAAGGTTTAAATTCTTTTGATTTTCTTTAAATTTATCAAAAAATCCTTGAATTCTTAGTTTCTGCTTAAGAATGTTTTGACTTAAAAGTACTCGACTTAATATCGAAATCGAAAAAGTTTACAACTTTTTTTGTCCTAAGGAACTATTAAGCAATATAAAATTTAATGTTAATATTATAAAATATCTCATTCAGCAAAAAAAATACTTAACTAATTTTCTCCATATAAGTAAATTTATAAATCAAAATATAACTTTATTAGTTTCAACAATATGAGGTGATTTTTTTTTGAATATCTAAACATTTATTTTGCTTTTTATAAAAAGAAATTAAAATTTAAAATCAGAAAAATTTTTAATTATAAATAAATATCAACGACTTTTTTATGATCATTTATTTTAAATTGGAATTTTGTTATTTTTTTCATTTTTCTGACCGAACAAAATAATTTAAGTGTATTTATGTATTGCTTATTTATCTCAACTTAATTTTATTCTAAAATATTTTTATCATTTTATTTCTATAAATGCTTAGCAAAAAAAGATTCACAAAAATAATAATAATAAGACGTTATGTTTGCATTTTAGTATGAGAGATAAACTTTTTTATGTTTGTATATATTTTATAATTCATAATCAAAATAAAGTTCAAATAGCAATAATCTTGAATTTCTAATAATAAAAATTAAACATTTAGTGTTAAAATTTTAATAAACAATCCTGACAGAATTATTAGGTTTATTATTTTATTGAAAAATTAGCGTGATTAAATTTTCAAAATTTAAAAAAATAAGAAACTCATGAATTTTTTTAAGGTAAAAAGCTATAAAAAAAAGTTAACTAGGCAACGGTTTTGTCCTAAATAATTTCAAATATCGTTTATTTTTTATTCATTTGCTTTTTAGCATTATACTTCTCTTTTAAAAGGTATAAATTCTGTTGTTTCGTTCATTTTTAAAAAGATTGAATTTAAATTCAGAAAATTCAAAGCCAAAGTATTCTCAAAGATTTCATATTTGATTTTGGAGAATTAATTCAGCATATTTTGATATCTTTAAAATAAATTGATTGCGAGTATAATAAGATAATTTGGGCCATGTTTACTTACTTTTTTTTTATAAATAAAATGATTGTTTATATCAAAAATAATTTTTTAGCAATTTCTACAATCTATTTTTATCATTGTGAAGAAAGATAGAAAAATTCGAAAAATTTTTTTAGATGCATCCCAGACCAAGCTAAATCTAAATATTATCATAAAGATTTTTTGTTAAATAAAATTTGGTTGTTTGAATTAGTAAAGAAGATTTTTTTTTTAAGAGAAAATTTGTTTAAGCTGTCTATCAAATTTAAAAAATATCGACATATTATTATGGTAAAATCATCTTTTTTCAAATCTAAATTTTTATTTGTAAATTCGCCTAATAATGTCTGAATTTATTGATCTAAATTCTTTTTATGTTTTAATGATCTAAAAATTTTATATAACAATTTTTTTCGTCTTTATTCAAACACAAGCATCTAATTTAAATTTTTAAAATAATCTTAATTAAATTTTTGTTATTTGAATAAGAATATCAATAAATGAATTATAAAATTAGTATTTATTATTGCAAATTTTTCTTTATTAAAATGAATTTTGGCTAATAAAAATTCTAATTAAACATTTAATGAAAATTTTCATTTTAAAATTTTGAAAAATTTAGATCTAAAATGATGCTGAGAGAATTTCTAGATTTTTTCAGATCAAATAAGAATGATTTTTACTGGGAGGCAACCGATGAACCCCATGCATCTAGACGAAAACAAATTTTAGGTTTCTTTTTTTAATTTTAAAAAAATTTCAATTTTTCACATTAATTTATTTTAGCAAAATATCCCCAAATTAAAAAATTGATGGGACATGATCCAAGAATTTCGATTCAATTAACAATCATGGTCTTTGTTCAGCTTTGTATGTCATATTTAGTGCGAAACATGTCATGGATGGAAATAATATTTCTCTCGTATGTTGTTGGTGGAACATTGAATCATTCATTATCACTTGGATTGCATGAAGTGGCCCATAATTTAGCATTTGGAGCTCACAGGCCGTTTGCAAATAGATTGATTGGATTTTTTGCTAATTTGCCTTTAGGGGTTCCGGCTTCAATTACTTTTAGAAAGTATCATCTCGACCATCATAAATATCAAGGCGACGAGCTAATTGATGTCGATTTACCAACAAAAATTGAAGGAATTTTATTTTCTTCAACTATTGGAAAATTCGTTTTCATTGTTTTGCAACCATTGTTTTATTGTCTAAGACCTGTCATTGTCTTGCCAAAGAAAATGACGTTTTTAGAAATACTTAATTGGACCATACAAGTTGTTTTTGATTGTATCATATTTTATACATTCGGAATTAAATCACTTGCTTACCTTTGGCTAGGCACTCTTTTAGGTCTAGGCTTGCATCCGATAGCCGGTCACTTTATTGCCGAGCATTATGTGTTTATCAAAGGCTTTGAGACATATTCTTATTATGGTCCACTTAATTTAATAACATTCAATGTTGGATACCACAATGAACATCATGATTTTCCAAATATTCCGGGTTACAGACTGCCCGAGGTCAAAAAGATAGCACCTGAATTCTATGACAACCTACCATGCCATCATTCTTGGATAAAAGTATTATACGATTTTATTACCTGTACTGAAATGGGACCATATGCAAGAGTAAAGCGAAAAACAAAATATACTCGCGAATGGGCTAAAGCATCGGACAGGCAGTCTATGCTTGATTCCAAAACCAATTAAGAAAAGTGAAGGCATTTAGTTTTAATTAATTGAAACAAAATTCATTTGATTTGAAAAATAGAATTCCATTGAAGATAGTATCGGTTACTTGTTTTTTTTTAATAGAAAATTTAAACATAAAAATTTTAATAAATTATTTTTTTTTAATTCAAAATTTATTTTGATAATATCTCGATTAGAATTTTTTCTTCTGAAATGATGCTTTTTTACTATTTACATAATATTATAAAGATAAAATATTAAAAAAAAGATATTGGAAAAAATCGATTAAAATTTTTTTATTAGAAAACAAATAGTTAAAACAATTGTAAAAAAATGAAACCGCATGTTTCAAACCTTGTATCTGAAATAAAATCAAGTTTACAGTTTTATCAAAAACTATCACGCTAAAAAGCATAAAATTACGGTCTTAGTAGAATTTGAAAAAAATTTTAAAATTAATTTTTTAAATTTTTAGCATTCAATTTTTAATCAAGATATTGATCTTAATTAATGTTTTGTGCCGTGTGAATCATTTTTATCTTTCTGAAAAGAAGAAATTTATTTGACATAAACTTTATTCTTGTATGAAGCAGTCAATATGTATATTTAAGGGTTTTAAAAGATCGTTAAAATATTATAATAATTCGTATTTTGAGAAAATTTCGAAATTTAAAAAAAATAATTTAATTTAATTGAAAATTTACTCATATTTTCTTCGAAATTAATGAGTAATAAATAATATCGAAATTAATATATTAAAAATTAGTTTATTAAATTTAAAAACGTAAGTTTTAATTATTTCGTGGCTTACAGATCAGTTTGGGGAAAACAATTAAATTTTATTTAAGTTTATTTTTTTATTTTATCTTATTTTTCCAATATTTAAATCATAAATGTTTGTTTTAACTTTTGTAAAATTTTATTTAGAGTTAGCTCCTTTAGAGAATATCTTAGAACATTCGAAAAAAAAATAAAAATTTTAAAAAAGAAATTAAAAAATTAATAATTTAAAGTTTAATATAATCTTAGTAATAATAATCTAAATCATATTGTTAAAATTTTTTTGGTCGTTATTTAAAAAAAAAGAAAAGAAAAATGCTTGGATTTAATAGAAGAAAAAAAAAGAAAAATTATTATGATTTTTGATTCAACTAAGATTTCCCTCCAATTAGAGAATCGATTTGAAAATTGGTTAAACGAAATTGAAAACTTTAGTTATATTCATTTGTTAGTTGAGCAACTATGTCTACACTTTTTTCTCAACCGATCCTGACAGATTTTTCGAAATAAAATTTGATACCATTGAATAAATTTTATAAAACTTGGTTTATGATTTCTATGGGGATGTCAAATCTTAGTTTTAGTATGTTTCTTATTACTGAAGTAAGCATTCCTAAAGCATATTTATGCATGGAAAAAAGTAGCCTAATAGCAAACTTGTCTAATTATTGATTTTTAAGTTTTGAATAAAGTTTTTTTACTGATTCGCCATTTTCAATTTGAAAAAGAATTTTTAATGTTTAAAAGTCGAAAGTATTTTGACCTAATATTTTATAGGAGTTTTTATTTAGGCTATAGAAAACAAAAATAAATTGACAAGAACATGAATTATATGACAGGCACACAAGCATAATTTTATTTCTATAAAAAAGTGAAAAAAATTTAATTATATTTTGATAGAATATGACAAACACAGTTTTTTAATAATTTAAAAAACAAATAAAAAATAAAAAACATGAAAAAACATAAGTTAATATTTTTGATGCCAATAACTTTTTTTGATCAAGTATTTTGTTTAATTTTTTCTAAATTCCTAGAAAGTTAATTGAATACAAAAAGCACCATCTTTCTAAATGGATATTACTGAATCAAAAAAAGCAATATTTTGATTATGAATGTTGATACTATTATGTTTGTGCAAGAGTCATTTTATGCATGTTTACGCCTTTACCAACAAATTTTTGACTTTTTAGACACTTAAAAATGCAGTACCGTGTTGGACATTCAGATTGTCATTGACAACGAGCATATGATGATCGCATATTAAAAATATTAAGGCTCAAAATAAAATTAAATATCAAAACCCGCCTCTACAGGACATTTAAAAAATATTAAAACAACAGATGCCAACTTGGTGAAGAAAATGTTTGGACTCTGCAAGAGATCAAGAACAACAAAACTGATGACCGTTCTTAATGTGGAACCAATAGAGAGAGTATTGGTAAAGAGAAAACTGTTCTTGATAATGAGATTAGCAAACAACAAATTTACAATAACACTAATGAACAATATCCTAAATGAAACAAGAGATATAGAAAATAGAACTAGCAAAAAATCGGTGATAGATGAAATGAAAATCATCCTAGGAGAAAAAGACAATATAGAAAATATGGCAGCCAAAGCAAGTGAAAGAATAAAGCTTTAAAACATGCTTAACAAAAAAGAAAGCAAAGATGGGATGATGGAGTAAAAAAGATACCTTTTTAGAGAATCGAGTGAGAAAAACAGAAAAATCTTAGAACTACTCCTCAAATCATACTAAAATACATTATGTTTTTTTTAGTATTTTAAATTTTTTTTTATTAAAACATAGCCCATGATGTGTTTTCTGAATAATAAAAATAATAATAAAAAATATTAATAATAAATAACCCTATTCTATCCTAGTGGATAATGGGGAAGCGCTCATCTACTTTTCACGTACCTTTTAGAGCAAGAGCCGATTTGACACAGAGGCTACAGCATCGAGTTGATCATCTACACTTCAATTATTACCAAGTTGAAACTAGTCCCCCATATTTTGTCATTCGAACAACAGCAATTGTAAAATTTTTTCAGACAATTTTGAGAACCATGATATGAGATCAGCCCGTATAATCTGGTAGTTTGTGTGCTTGTCATGCATGAGAATTTTATGTTTTTTATTATTTCATGTTTCAAGTACAATTTATGTGTTTATAACTTTTTCAAATATATTTTCATATTGTTTTTTCACTTTTTTTAAATTTATGTTCTAAAATATTTTATCTTAGAAAAATTCTAAATGATGTTCTTTTATTTTAGTTTTACTTTTTTATGTATTCTACAACCTCATACGAGAGTTTTAAAATTTAATGACTCATCAAAACTTACCTCAAGAAACTACAAATTTTTTTTCATTTTTAATAATATCACAGAGGCTTAGTGAAAATTTTTGTTAAGAAATGAAAATCAATTTTACAAATAATGTATTTTACCCAGGATAAGAAATTGGATCTGAAGAAAATGAGATTTTTCAGGTACTCTTGAAATACCAAATGACCCTTAGATAGTACGAAAGTATCTACATTAAGAAAAAATATTTTCAAAAAAAAAGATTCAAAATAAATTTTATTGAAAATTTTATTTCGATTTATTTTTCGTAGAAATATCCATAAAAAAACAGTTAATCATAATCATATTTCTAACGTTTAAGTTCGACACTAACATTTTATTATCTTTATTATCATTAATCAATTTAAAAATTTAATATTTCTTCAAATTTTAAAAGATTTTTTTATTTATATCAAAGTTTATTCTTTTTTTGAATTAAATCTATTTAAAGCTGAGTTTTTTGTTCAATTTATTTTAAAAATTATTCGTTTATCTGATATTTAAATTCAATTTTATCAATCAAGTTCTCAATTGAAAATATTAATTGATTTATTATTATTATTATTTATTGTGTAGCTGGTCGAGCCAAAGCTCCTTCAGCAAAAATAAAAAAGCTTTAAATTATATAAAAAAAGAAATAAGATAGTATCATTAAAAATTTAAAAATAAGTTCAAAAATTAGATAAAACTGGAGTTTGTATAAGTGGATATAGTTGATCAATTATAAGATAATAACCGCACAATGGAGTAGGATATGTTATATCTCTAGATTCAAAGTTGAGTTTAAACTCGTTCACAAGTCGACAGGTTAGGGGAATTTGTTTCTGTAGACTTCTTCTAATACAGCTCTCGCCTAAATCAAACAAACGGTTATCGACCCTATGCAGATTTGAGAGCTTATTTTACTTAAATATTTATTTGTGAAACTATTCTTGGATGATGCAATGATCAATTATATGCTATTCGCTATTCATCAGTCTATTTGCTTTTAAATCTTCTCATTTATTTGTCTTGTTAATTCTAACAGCTTTGGCATACTTCAAATGATGTCTTAATAGCATAAAACAAAATAAAACTGCTTGACATACTCTTGAACACTTTTGTTAGCTATTTTAAAATAGCACTGCTTGTTGATTACATATGATGTTTGTTTTTTCTGCAAAATGCTCCTAAATTTTTCTTGATTTGATCAATATTAAACATGGCTTTGAATAAAAATCAATTCGGACTTGTTGGCATGAATATTTTTTAGTTTGTTTGAAACAATTGAAAATTTGATGTTTGTCAAGCCTTTTTTCAAATTAATCCCAAGTTTCCTGCTAAAGATAATCTATTCAATATAATCAAAAAATATGAAATATAAAAGATTCAAATTTAAAAATGCCTCACAGTATTTGTCGAATATTTCTGATTTTTACTCAGGGAATTAATCTTCGGAGATTTCGGAGGGCTAACAAAGCGGAAAAAGTCAACCGAAAATCTTAAATTAATTTAATTCCGTTGATAAAAATCTTGAGACTCGCAAATTAGCTTTTATTAATATTTATTGAAAAAAAATATGACTTAAAAAAAATTCTGTTCGTTTTAATTTTTAAGATGCGATTAAGATAAGTTGTCAGAGAAATTGCCAAAAAATAAACTAGTATTTTGATAAAATTTGATTTTTAAATTGCTTTTTAAAATCAACGCTTATTTAAGTGTATTTTTGATTGATTTATGTTATGTATGTCCATTAGTCTGTCTTATCAAAGATTCAACAATCACGAAAACAAGAATTAGTCCATCTTTAGAAAAAAGCTAAAATCTATCAATCTAAGTTTCGTTTAAAGACCAGCATTTTCCTAACAATAAAGATTTATTTTTGATTAGACTCATCCACTAAATTTATGATCATTTTCCAATTTATTAATTCATATTTAGAGTGTTCAAATTTAAATTCAACTTGATTAAAGACTTGAACAAGAAAATCTAATTTCCTTATCAAAATCATAATCAGAATGGTTCGTCCATCATTTATTTATTTTGAATATTTAAAAATTAAAAATAATTTAAATATCTATTTTGAGAACAAGATATGATAAATAGTAATTTTTTCAAAGTGACGACATCAAACAATTGTCACAAAATTTATCAACTTTGAACATTGGATTAGACAAAAAAAGTTCAAGCGATTATATAAGGATAAAAAAGTATATATTTTTTGGATTAATTATTTTTATTTCATCCACTAGTTTATTATGTTAAGTTAAATTAAATTAAAATTTCAATCAAATGTATCTTACACCTGGATTAAAAAATTTCTAGGATAATTTCAATTATTTAAAGATTAAAAAAAAGATTAAAAAAGTTTAATTTTAGATTTTTTAATTAAATTTTTTTCTATCAAATTGGTTGATTGATTAGGATATCAAATCCGTTCTTAATTTATAATAAATTGCCTTCTAGATTTGGCTAATGAATTTTAGAGATAACGATAAAGAGAATATAATATGAAGTTGAATTGGCTAGCCTCAACAAAAAACAAATCATTTCTTTATACTTATTTTAAATTTTAAAATCATAAATTAATAAGGTAGAATTTCCGGGACTAGCGTGATAAGAAAATATGGACTGTAAAATGATTTCCTTTCAATTTAGTCAGATGTAAATTGCTTTGTACTCGAAATTTAAAATCATGCTCGAATCTAATTAAATTTTGAATATTGGCAATCGATCATTTTTCTAAATTTATTGAAATTTTTTTCCTATTAAAGTTAGGCTTTTGTGCTTATCGGTACATTGGCAATAAAACAAATGAAAACTTGCTAATTAGGCTTATGTATTAAACTAAGATTTTTGATATCTTTCAAATTTAAAGTGAAAGGAAAAACTTGTTGCAAATTTACGATATCAAAAAGTCTATGTGGAATTTCAAAGATTATATCATTTTTTGGCTATTTTTTATTTCGATTCCTGCAATAAAGATAGCAATCTTTGACCTAAAATCATAATCTGTAATAAACGATCCTAAATCTAAATTAAAACCTAGACGGGTTTATATGAGGCTAACGTTTTATCAGCGGGTGAATTATTGTATCATAAATCTACTAAATATTAAAAAAGAATCACTATAAAGAAGCAATCAAGTATTTCGTATGACCATACTCGATCTTTTTAAACTTGTATTTCTTCATCAATTAGATAAAATCTTATTTCAACCAACAACAAAAAATATTTTTATTTGACTCAAAATTTAAAAGAGCCGTAATAATAATTACCTAGAAAATTTTTGGTATTTTAATATAGATGCTTTAATATTTAATAAAATGATATTTTTATATTTTTTCAATTATATTTTATCAAATATCAAGGATTTCATTCATTTACTGGAACTGATTGAAATGAAATCTTAAAATATAAACTGATATTTTAAAAAGGTTTTTCGGCACTTTTTTTTTTAAATCAATTAAGAAAATGTATTTGTTACATAAGAAGTTTTTCTTTAAGAGAATTGTAATATAAAATTTCAAGATTTTCTGCATTTGTTAAACCACTATTCAAGTGTTAAGCTTTAATACATCAAATCTAGTTAATAAATTCATGCTCAGGTTAAATTTATTTAATTGCAGTTTATTCATATTACAAGTGAAACCATTATATAAATGATGGATCTAAATAACAATAATTTTCACAAATCGTTTGTAAATAAAAAATCAATTAATAGGCCATAAGTGCACTATTTGAATGCCCAACTCAAGTATTAAATTTATAAGATTTTTTCTTGTATAAATTTTCTATCAGTTAGATTCCGATCGATCGATTAAAACTACAATTTCAATAATAATATAGTCTAGGAAAAATAAATCTAAGCAAATTAATAACTACCTTTTTTTTAATTGTAAACACAAGAATTAAATTGTAGCTGAACAAATTATAAAATTGATGGGTAATTTGCATTAAATTTTAATTTAAAAGCGCCTTAAAGGAAATTGA
Organism: Brachionus koreanus; assembly: GCA_016987375.1. NCBI lineage: Eukaryota > Metazoa > Rotifera > Eurotatoria > Ploima > Brachionidae > Brachionus > Brachionus koreanus. Next base: position 1,740,020 of record PJRA01000412.1, read on the forward strand.
ATTATTCAAAATTTCAATAAATCCGAGGATACTAAATCATTAATTTTTTCTTTTCAACGCATGTTTTGTTCCATGTTCAAAATAGCTCTCTCGACAAAATAAACACAATTAAATCGTCTCGAGTCATAATTAGCATTCTCTGTCCATAAACCAGGACCGGTTATTTGTTTGCTAGAAAATATTGGTATTGACACACGGTTATTCAAACGTTACGTTATTCAAACGGCCCACTCAGCCTATTTTGCAGCGTTTTCTTGCTAATCACTTGATTCTAGTGCTTTGAAATAATGAAAAGTCAACAATTAGAAAAAATTAAATTAAAAAAAACTTTCTAAAATTTGAAGTCTAATTTAAGATAAGTTTTTTGGTTTGAAACTAATTAGCAAATAAGCTAGAGAAAAAAATTCAAACACTTTTCTCAGTCTATGGGAGAATTTAACAAATATTTTAAATTTTAAACTAAATTAGCGATAGAAATAAAAGCCTTTCCCTCAAGATCAATTTTATTTTATTTATTTTACAAGTTTAATATTTAAATTTATTTCATTTTTTTTAAACTAGATAAAATATAGATAAAATTTTTTTTTAAAAATTAATTTAGAAATAACTTTTAGTGGATATGCTTATCTACTTGCTGTGAATAGTACTCTAATTTAAGAGCTATCCCATTAATTTTTTTCTCTTAAAGCCTAAAATAATTTAATTAAGAGCTAAAAAATTGTCCAAGTTACTCAAAATTTTAAATGCTTTTTTTTTATTATGTGAAAATTAATTATAATACGTTCAGCTTATTATTAGATATTTGAAAAAAGGAAATTATTTTTCAAACATTTATGTTCTATTGTTCAATATAGGCAATATAAATTAGTTTTTTGAAGGTTATGAGGATTTATTTTTTGAGTTTTAATTAAATTTGTTATTAAAATGACAAGTCTAAATATTAGCCAAGTAAAAATTGATTTTTTTCTTTAAAGAAAAGTGAATTAACCTGAACATTGAAATACTTGTTGAGAGTAAAAAAATAAAAACAACAAAATTAAATTTTCTTCAAAATAGAGTTCATTTTAAAAAATAAAATATTTTTTTATATAGCTAATAATTTAGACTTGCTTTATTATTCAAAAAGCAAGATCTGTGTTTAACAAAGATTATAAAAAAAGGTCTTAAATTAATTTCGTATTAAAGCAATATATTTGTTTGAAAATCGGTCAATATTTTTTAGTAATTACGGAGATTAAATGGTTTATTAAAAGACCAATAAACAAAATTAAATGAATTTAATTTTTGGGAGAAAAAAATTTAGATAAGATTCAAGCAATTTAAAATGCACTTTAATAATGCAAAAACAATAAAATGGTTAAAACTGCACGGTCTTAGATTTATTAGGCCCATAACAAGCAGAACCTTATCATTACAAGTGATAAAAATGAATGGTTCAAGAAAAAATCATCTGTCTATATTCAGTGACATTTCTCTAACTAAGATTTAAATCAAAACCATATCTAATTTGGGCAATGCATAAACACAGACTAGATAAGGTATTTAAGTCTGATGTCTAATAAAAAACGATTTAGAAATCAGGATTCTGTGTTTAATTTTGGCTGCAGCAGCCTTTATATTTCTATAATTGTAAATAATTTTTTCCATATTAGGCCAATGAGATTTAGCTAATTTTCAAATTTAGAAGCAAAACGAAAAATTAATTTTTTTAATTAATAGTTAATATTTATATTTAAAAAATATTTTTTGTTGTTTACTCAAACAAAATTCAATACTGGTATTTTTATCATGATATTTTAGCTAAATAATAAACACAGAGTCAAGACTGAAATAAGCCAACTAAAAAAAAGGAATACTTAGAAAAAAAAACTATGTTTAGTGATAGAATTTCGTAAACATATATCTAAATCGTGGAATTTTCGCCATAGTGCCAATCAAGTACATAGGTGTCGTACAATAAATAAATCTCTAGTTGTTGAATATTTTTTATACCCAAAGATAATTGCTTACAGAAATGTTATCCAATTTAATTCAATGAAAGATCAGTAGAATAGTTGAGAATAGTGAGTCCAATTATAGTCAGATTGAGTATAAATTCCTAAATATTTGGCTTATTTGTCTAAATTTCAATTGATATAGGCAAAAATATATAATTTCTGTTATTTAATTTTATTCTATAGGAACATAAATTTAAAATAGAGGAAAAATAAATACTAGGCCATTAATCAAATCAATGGGTCCATTCTTCTCTAATTAAAAAATTAATCATTTGATAAATAGTGATAAATTTTTTTAGAAATTCGTAAATTATGTTCCACTAACTCTTTTGTTTTGTTTTGTTTTTCTTTAATAAATTTTTGATTTCTAATAAAATAAATTATATTCTTATAGATATATCATAAATTTATTTTTAAAGCTGTCATTATTAAATAAGTTCTTATGTAATTATTCAATTAAAACCTTTATTCCTTTCAAATAATTATTCAAGATTTTTTTATACAAATAATGAAATTATTGAAAAAATTTCATTTCCAGCTTAGGTTTTGTTAATAAAAAAATGTTTACTATTATCAAGCTAAAAAAATTAGAAAACAAAATTACCTCGAGGAAGTAAACATAACATGATTTTTATTATACTCATGTAAAATATGAATAAAATAAGAATTTTTTGACAGATTACGTAACATTCGATGGATTTAATTAAAACACGAAATATACAAGACCCGACTTTTTTTAAAATAAGCTTTACATCGTTCTCATATGGCCTCTGTCAATTTTGCCTAATTTAGATTGCAAAAAAATTTGTCTGGTTTGATTGTCCAAAAAAATATTCTCTTCTAAACCAGTTTTAAATTTTGACTAACAAAAGGAAATCTTATGCTACCAGAGTTTTGAGAAATCACTTGAAATATCAAAATTAATTAAACAAAATTAGAAAGAGCAAACAATCAAACAAGTTAAATTTTTATTTGACTTTTTTTAAAGTTTTATTTGATCAGATGATCAAAAAATTGACTAAATTATTGAAAAAATTTTGTTTAGATATTTGAGATAATGATTTATTATCTAAAAGTTTATTTAAAAAAGAATTATTTGCATATTATGTAACAAAACGATAACACAATGCGTTTTGTCATCAATAGAATTAATAAAGCAATGAGAAAAAAAATGATAAATTTCATTTTATTCACTTTAGGCACAAGTTTAAATTAAGTATAAATAAATTAAATTAGCTATTTAAATAGAATTATTTGTTTAATTTGATTAAAAAGATTTAAATAAAAAGCAATCAAAAAAAGTTTTGAGAAAAATTTTTCCATCATAAATTCATTTTTAATAATATCGATTCTTAAATATATTAATTGCAATATAATTAAATTATCACCAAATGTAATCTGAAACTGATATTTATCAGCAAATGTTGATTTTTAGTTCAATTTTTAAAGGCTAATAAGAAAACAAAACCTATTGATAAATAAAAATAAATTAATCTTTTTGTTTCAAGGCCATTTATTTAAAAAAAAACTAATAGAATCAAATAATTTTTTTCAATTTTCTTTTATTGAATTTAAGGTATTCTAGGGTTTTGAAATGTTCTTTTTTTTGTTTTTTGAATAAAAATTACAAATTTATTTTTTGTTTTATTCAACAAAAATCGATATGCTCACAAAATGTTTGTGTAAACAAAGATTTAAATGAAAATAAACCAAAGGACTTTGAAAAGCTTTCGAGTGTAGAGAATAATCTTCGAAAATAGGGCAGAAACAATCACAATCGAACTAATGTTATTAATTGATCTATCTATTGATCGATATTGATTTTCAAGTAAAGTGTAACACAAATAAATGAGAGTTCGGGGCCCTATTTTTAAATGGAACCACATTTTGTTTAATTTTTTTTTTCTCGGTTAGAAAAACAAAATTGAGCTTAAAAATTTCCAAAATAGAATATATATTTAATTTTTAATTGATTAAATTAGATGTGTATGAAGATTAGTTCACAAAAATGAAAACAAGTTTGAAAAGCTCTTGAATCAATCTACTAGACTTTTTGAGATTCTTATTCTTAAGACTTTTTTTTCTATTATCAGCAATAATAGAAATTTTGAAAAAAATCAAATTTTCCTAATTAGAACTTGTTTAAGTTCATTGAAAATCTAAATTAATATTCTTACTTTTTTTCAAGGTCTAGTTCTTTTATTTATTGAATTTAAGCATCAAGCTTTTCGTTTTAAATGATTTAAATAAACTTAAAATTTAAGTCGAGAATAGTCACGAAACTGTCATTATTTGTTGTTTATCCAAGACCTAAAATTTTCCATTAAAAAAAAATAAAGAAATTTTTTTCAATTTTTATTTCATATTTAATAAATTAATTTTGGACTTAAATTTTAACCTAAAGAAATATTAAATAACTTGATATTGTTTTGACTAAAATTTTGTAAATAGTTTGTTTTTTAGAGCTTGATTAAAATGAGAAAAGCAGAATTAGGGCACAGCAGAAGTTTAATAACGCATCAATTAATAATTAAATTTGGCTAATAAGAAAAGTAGCATTTGTTCCAATATCAGTCTGAAATCGCTATAATATTCTCAAGGTCAAGCAGATTTCTAATTTCAAGATAATTCAAAAATTTTATTCAAATGGCAACAACAATTTTTCTCAGGAGGAACTAGTTAAATTAGATAAGAACATAAGCTCAAAATTTTGTTCTAGCTGGCACAGTTTCTAGTCAAAAACTGGCTTAATTCAATTTGATTTAAATAAAAAACCTAATAACCCAGATAACATAAGTTTTTAGTTTTTTTTCTTTTTTACCTACAATCCAAAAGGACTGTTTACAAATAAACAATAATTAGTTTCATTTCTTTTTTGTTCTACAGAATAACGTTGTTAGACAAAAGTTAATATTTTACTTTCTTAAAGGCTTAAATACCACTAATTTTGTGTGACCAAGCGTCTAGGATCTATAGATGTTTGAATAATGAGAAACAATATTTTCTAAAATAATCTATTAGCCATATCGGTCTATTTTTTGACTCAATGAAACATTCGAGGCCTAAAATTTAGGTTATCACATTGAGTTTATTGAAATAAATATTTTTTTTCGATTTATAAAGTCTTTTAGATCAAGAGATAAACATATTTTATTAAAACTTTGCTAGTCAAACACTTTTTATTTTAATAAATAAATTTTTAATTTATTCTTTCAGTTTATTGTCCAGCTGTAAGCTTTGGTGCGCCGGCTCTGAGTGCTTAAATTCTAACTAATCCAATTAAAAAGTCCAAATTTAGCTCAGCCTAAGATATAAAATTTCATTCTTTTTCGGACATGATCAAGTCACTTTATGACTTTAAAGTAGACTTTTAACTCAAAGGCTTCGGCTTGCGACTCCGCGGTTTCAAATGTCCACTCGTGAGGGTTTTCCGTGATTCTCATATTTTGAGCCTAGATTGAGGATTATGATCTGTCCATTTGAATTTCGCTTAAATACTTTAATCTTGGGACTTAATTTGGCAAATTTTACTATCTCATTTAATTATTGCTCTAAATAGATGGTATTAAAAGCACACAAATACAAACAAAAGCAGAGACCTACGAGTTTAATTAGATTTTGAATGAACAAAATAGAAACTATGTCAACTAATGACGAAAATACATGTTGAAATATCAGGAGACTACAAAGCTTTTAAACTAGGGTTTCAAAAGTAAATCTAAAGGTTATTGCATGTAAATAGTTTCAAGTCATGATTTTTTCTTTTGATTGGGTACGAAACATGAATGAGGACTCTTGAGGAAATTTGTCAATTAAAAGCTTTGAGAGGGATTAAATTTTTTTTTTGGAAATTTGGTTCTCAATTATATATTGCACTTAAAATTTTCTAATAAGCTTTTAATAATGTATTCAATATAGGAAAATATTCAATGTTCTTTTAAAGATTAAGACATGCCGTCTCCAAGGAATACCCGGAGCTATTGATTTTTTGTTTTTTTACTAAAGCAGATAACTATTTCGTATGATTATTCACTAATTTAGCATGTTTTGATTTTGGCGATAATTTTTTTTTTCACCAAAGATTCAAAATTTTTTCTCCCTCATTTAATTGTACTTTAAATTTTCATTTATAAAATTTTAGATTATAATTGTAAAAACTTCATACTTATGTGCTTATTATGACATAAATTTTTTAAGGCATAAATCTAGTTTTGTCATTTAGATGAAGAGTTGTTTGATGTTTGTGAAAAAGTGGTATTAAATAGATTTTGGCTTAGATCACTCGTAATTCATTTTGTACAGAGTCAAACAAAAATATGCCTCTATTTTTTTCATATTGATATTTGTCCGATTACTAGCTTGAATTGTAGAAGGTACTTGAAACCATCATTTATATGAATAATTTAATTTAAAATTTGAAAACTAGATAGAATTTATTTTTATTATTGAAATTGCTTTTGAAATGAAAGTTTTTCAATTAGTGTTTTTTTAATGAGTTGTACATAGACTATAAAAAAATTGAAAAAATTAGTCAAAGCCATGAAAAGTCAATCAGAGAAAATTTTAGGTCAAGAAAATAAAGCTAGAATCAAATGATTTTTTTTGCACATTTTGAGAAATTGGTTGACACATAAATACACCCAGTCGATATGTTTTCTTAATCGGTTATCCATCATTGAGTTAACTTGTTAAATATTTTCGAGTCGGTTTCAAAATTCCAATCGAATCAATTAAAATATTTCGCCGATTTACCCGTTACCATTCAATTTGGCCAGGTGCTTTTCTAATTAAAGCATATATTGCTATTAAATTTCGAATTTTATTACTTCTAATAAATCCATTACAACCATTTAATCTAAATTTTTATTATTTTCCTGACGTTGTTATCGATAAAGCCAAAAAAATCATTTTTCTGATTTAAATCATAAAATTAAGCTAAACCGTATAAAAAAACATTTTTTATAAGAAATATGGGAAAAGTTTTTTTATTAAATTTTTGATCATTATGTGTCATAAAGTAAATACAAATCTTCAAATTAGTAAAAGCTGACCCGCAACTAGTAGATAAAAGAAAAAAAGCGTGACAAGCAATTTTAATGCGCTTAGCATCAAATTACATTATTTAAACATCAATCAAAACATAGGTATTAAAAGTACTTTAAACTCAGTGTTTAGATACGAGATAAGCTAATCAAACAAAGCATACCAATAAGTCCGTAATAGAGCGCACAAACACGCATCTAAATTCCACTTGAAGCAATCTAAATTGGCCGCCAGATTTATTTATCATTTAAAATGGCTAGTATTCGCCGAAAAACTAATCTAAGATAAAAATAATTAGCTTATTGATTTAAGTTTGTTTATAAACATTCTAAATTGTAATCGTTTAAAAAAACATTTCTTTTTTATTTTTTTACCAATTTTCTTTTGCTTGTACAATTTTCATGTACCGACTCTTCAAAAATACTATTTAAAATCAACAAACTATCGCCAAAATGTTAAATTGATTTTTTTTCAAATTTATTTAAATTAATTATCTTCTTTTAATCAATTATCCTTTTTATGATTATTAGTAAACATGTTTTTTTATTAAATATCTAATTTTAAAAGTAAATATTTGAATAAGATTCACTTAATAAAAAATTAAGTTCTCAATTTTAAAATTATTATTTTTTTTAAATTAAATTTTAACTTAAAAATTTGGAAAATTAACAATAATTATTTCCTAGGGTGAAAAAAGCATTTAAAATTTTCAAAAAAGATAAAGCTTAGATTTTTTAGAGGTTTTTATTAAAAAAAAACGAGTATAATTTAAAATTTTTCTTTTTTTTTAATCAAAAACTGATTAAAAATCACTTAAAAAAGGCTAGAAATTTGGTATTCTTATTTTGATAAACAGTCGTTAAAAAATTATTGTGTAATAGGCTATTGAGTGAATTTTTAAGTTGTCAAAAGTTGTCATAAATAACACTAATTAATTTTATTTAATTTTTTTTTATCGCTTTAGATGTATTTTTAATCCTGCGAACAAATTATTTTTTAATTTAAAATAATAAAAAAATATGCTTTCCTATTCTAGATGCTTTGCCTCTTCAAGACTAATAACTCACTAGCTGTTTGAATAGGCTTTTAAAAAGCCTTGACGGTAATTGCCTGCTTATAAAGCGGCGAGTCTTTATTTAGCCATAGTCAAGGAAGCATAAATATCGATTTTATTGTTCACTAGCTGATAATCTATTTGCTAAGGCTCAAAAGGAAGTTGTTAATAAAAATAAAAAGCAATAAAATTTTTATTAAGAGATTTTTTATAGATAAAAAATAATAATTTAACAAGAAACACTCTCTCAGTTGCGTATATCTCAAGCGTAACATTAATATTTAGTTTTCTTTTTTGTTCGGACATGAGCCGAGCAAATATTTTCACTAGTCAGTATTTGTTTATGACGGTATGGTTAAGATAATAAGCGAATAGTTTGAACAGATTAGCTTGAAATTTTGTTTCCTTTATTCGTTTAGAATCGCCACAGATAGCCAAACAATAAAAACACACAACATGAGGTGGCCTCGATACGCTACAGGAATAAACAACACTTTAAATGATATCCGATTTTCGAATATCAAAACTAATAAAAAATGATTATCGATCTAAATTTTGGCTCTACCTTATTATTAAAATTCAACAATGGAATCGTTAGACTGTTTCCAATTTTAATTATATGTTCGTTCAAGTGTCAAATGTAAAAAAAAAACAAAATTTGAATCGATTTAAATAGATAGCCATTATCTGCCGATTGCTCATGGCCAGAGAAAATCTTTATAAGCCCAGAGGCTTTATTTGTGCAAACAAAAAATTTTATTCTCTTCCTCGAGAGTACAACGATTAAGTTGTCAGCCTAAACAAACTTAGAAAATTTAAGAAATCACGCTCAAAAAAAATAAAAAATCAAGATGTGTTTTGTTAGCTTAAGATTATTTGTTATTCCATATGTTTGTTTCGCAGACATTTCTTTATTCCAAGATAAACCTATCATATTTCAGTCGTGTTTCTCAGAATCACATTTTTAGTTTTTTTTTGTAAGCCTAGATAGAAAAAGCCAGGTCCAGCCTCTTTCTACGGTAAAACAAATCTCTTAAATTAAACGATAAAATTTTTTAGATAGCCGTACTATTAAGACTTCTGACTGTGATCAGACCTAATCACCGGGCATAATTTAAAGAATTAAAAAAATGCGCCCAAATTAGTCTGGTCTAATACAGATAAAAAAAGATGCTCAAGTTAAAATATTTATTTAATTTTTTTTTGGTTTTCATACAAGACCAGATACACAATCATGTGGAGATAAATGCTTAAATAGAAATATAAATACCGACTTAAATTATTATTAACTATTTAATCCACTTGTTTTTCAGAATCAAGAGTCTATTTCACATAGTCCCATGGTCACAAATAGGTTTTAAAGAGTACTTGACTCGGAATCAAATAACATACGCCATTTTAATAAGCTCATGGGACTCGGTTTTTTATTCGAAATAACTTAATAAGTAACATTTCTATTTACATGAATTTTTCCTTAAAAAATAAAAATTTTAATTCTAGTTATTTTAAACTTATTTTGATTTTTTTTAGTAATAGTAATTATTAATTCAACTTGAGGCTAGTTTAATTTAAGCTGTGCTTAGCCATTCAAACATCTATCTTCGCTTTAAAGCTGTTTAGACTAATTGCATTCACAATTTTTTCTGTCAATTTGTTCCAGACAACAACAAATGTGTTTGTAAAAAAGTTAAATCTTGGACAACAATTCCTGACTCTTTCTCGCACCAAGTTTTTGGAGTTTCTTCTAAGATAATGTCTTTTGCAATGAGGCCTGATGTTTAAGTTGTATTTCATACCTTTTCTGAAATTCAAAATCTCAATATTGTTCACTTTTTTAAAATGAAAGGCAGAAAATTTGTTTTTAGAATTTTTTATGTGTTCAATTTGACCAATTTCAGAATTGGTAAAAAAAAAATTAGATTCAGTAATAAAATCGATAAATTTTCGTTTAATTCAACAAATTTGTTGATGAAAATAACAAAAAAATATAAAAAGAATCAATCAGGCGTTGGAGGATTTGAATTTTTATATTTAATAATATTATTAATAAATTTTCACATCATAATGCCAATTTTTTTTTAAATTTTTTGTTTAAGACAGATAAAAAATTCTTAATTCTAGTCACTAATAAAAAAAAAAAGATCTGCGGATTTAAACTATGCAGATTAACATTCTTAATTCAGTCCAGTATCAGACTTGAGATTGCTGGCAAAGCTAGACCCGCTAGGATTAAATTTTTATCCAAAAAATTAATCTAGAAAATTGAAAATATTCAAAATCGCTAAGAACAAAACATTTTTTGACTAGAATAAACAAATTTAAGCACTTGAAAGCTTTATGTGTGGCCAGCAAATTAGTTAATTGAAATATTTGTATAGGCGATCGATTTCAAAGAAAAAAGATAAGCAATAAAGTTAGACTTGGTTGAAATAAAATAAAAAAATAAAGATTAAAATAAATTTCAGTTAATAGTGAAAGATTATTTGGCAATAGTTTTTTTAGATGCATGCTTGATTTGTTAAAATGACTGAGTTTTATCAAGAGCCTAAATTAAATTAATAAAAAAAATATGAGGGTTTGATAAAATCAAAAGCTCTGGTCGGGTGCGCTTTTGTGTGACCAAAATTTTTAGCTAAACTGTGTACTAGTAAATGATTTATTTATATTTTTAACAAGTGATTTTGTGTTTTTGACAAAAGCGTCATTCGCTTGTAAATAAGTTTATTAATTTTGAAATTTTATTTTGGTCATAAATCGTGTCAGCGTATCGCGGTCTAAAAAATTGAATTCGAGCACGGAAGGAATAGCGGCGATTGCGAAACAAGTTTGACTTGTTTGTCAAAGTGAATCAGGCTCAAATTTAATTAAGGCATAAAACTTTTCCGCTTGTCAAAGAGCAGATATTTTTAGTTAATTAAAATTTCTCAAATTAAAGTCTTGCTTGCGGATAAATTTCAATTTTTTTAGAATAATAATTTGAGTAATTAAAATTCATTGAAAATTTTAATTTTTGTTGTTGGTGATAAAAATGAAAGATGAGTTAAATCTGCTTTAAATCTAATTTTGAGCTAAGCTGACTGACGCGATTCGCTCGACACTTTTGGATCAAATAAAGCAATCAAATCGAATGTTTTTTAAGGTTTTATGTTTCATTTAAAGCTGTAAATATTTTTATCTTGAAAATATCTGGTTTAAATTTTAATGTCCAGATTGGTCGTCAAAATACGGCTCGAGCACACAAGTTTGTTTTCTCTCTTTAATTTAACTTATCAATAGGATTTTTAAATTAAATTGTGTTGCCGAAGTTTTTTTTTATGCTTTTAATTTGCTTAAATCTATAAGCAGATAAGATAAAAAAAAAAAGGAAAAAAAAATGTTTGAAGATTGAATCAAACAGTTCTAGATCTAATTTGAGATTAGTTTGACAATGAATATATCAAGCGTTTAATCGGAATTTCATGGGAATTTCGAGATTGAATTATTGATTAAAAAATCAATCAGCACTAAAAGTTCCGAGTTTAAGAAGGCCTAAATGGCATGATTAGTCAAATACCTATGATTCATGCTTAAATGCCCTTCATTTAGCTCAATAACTGGAAAATTACTAAGTTTTAATTAAACATATGGAATTTTTTAGTTTTTTTTTTATTTTGTCATTTATTGTTGTTGTAGTATCAACCTGAAATTGATATGTTTATGCCAACTGTTGAATGAGCAAATATTTGGCCAAGAAAAAGAAAGATTACTTTAAGTGAAATAAAACAATAATCAAAAAAGCCTTTAAAAAGCTTCCACAGCCTTTGTATTGATTGTTTTCAAGCTATTAATGTTTAGTATCAATTTCAGGCCTCAAATAAATCTCAAGGTTAGAACGCTTGATTTTCTGTCAAAAAATTTATGCAAAATTTCCAAAATAATTAGAGCTTAAAATTAAGACTCGAGATTTGTAGATTAAACCGTAAATTAGGGCTAAATATTTTCGATTATTGAAGAAAATTAGTGAAAATTTAAATTTAAACTTGGGAAACATCAATTTGACTTAGGGTTTGTGTGTGAGAGTGTGCATGATTTAAGAAAAAAAATATAAATGACACAATAATCTTTAATTATTACGTAATTTAATTGATTTGTAATTGTTTTATTTTTAAAGGAAAAAAATAAAAATTATTGATAAAAAATTCTATTATTTAAATGCTTCTTTTCTTTTTCTAGTCAATCAGTTTCCAGGTTCAACAAAGCGAAAACTAAAATCAATTAAATTTACATTTTTCTATCAAGAGATTTTAGATTTATTTAAATTTTATTAAATGAAAAAATTTCTTCTTATTTTAGATGGAATAATTAGTTGTAAAAATTAGAAGAAAAAAAATGTATTTTAAAATAATCCTAGTTTTAACTTTAACAAAAATAGCTTTTTCCAATGACATAAGCAAAAATGTCTTATTCAAAAAATCATCGGAATCGCAACCAGAAAAGCAAATATTGAACAAAGCTAGCCGCCTAGGTGAGCCAGTGATGCTCGAGTGCGGGACTGAAGAGCATGAGCTTTTGAAAAAACTCGAATCAACTGATCCATCAATGCCCATTTTGGTCAATTGGTTTAAGCATTACAGTTCCAATCGGCGCAGCGATAAACCAATATATGCTAAATATCTTGCCAATAACATCGATTACGCTCCACATGTTTCCAAGGATTTCGAAAACCGAATTCAAGTCGTGGACAAAATTAATTTGAATATTACAAGTTTACGTGCAGTGGATGAGGCTCTATATGAATGCCGTCTAATCCTTTTCGATAAAGCCTATGCCGATAGTCTAACTGGATCTATGTTTTATCTACAAGTGCAGATAGCACCTGAATTTGAATATCCAAACGAAGACATTGTTTACTTCAAACCAAATGTGCCAATTAGATTGTATTGCTATGCTAAAGGAAAGCCAGTGCCGAGCGTAACTTGGTACAAAAATGGTAAATTTATTGAAGCAAATACATCTGTTCTTCAAGACACTCTTTCTGATAATGAAATATCAGATATATTTGAATATAAATGCATTGCACAAAATGATGTTGGATCAATTGAGCACACAACTAAAGTTATTCGTTCTGGAAGTTTATTTTTTACAGAACCATTAAAAAATTTGACCATTACTGAAGGTACTATATTGAATTGGCCATGTTTAGCTCAATCAAATACCGAAATTACTTACAAATGGTTTAAGGATTCGATTTCAGTTGAATCCCATTTATTCAAATGGTCAGATAGAGGCGCTCTTTTTCAAGACGGAATGCTCTATTTGCTAGAAACTTATCGCACTGATTCGGGCTTTTATGAGTGTCATGCTTTTACATCTAATAAAAGAATTATCACTAGTGCCTATTTAAATGTTTTATGTAAATATTATTTTTACTTTGTGAATGATTTTAAATTTTAAATATTTATTTCTAGATGGTCCTGAGATTGAACCGTTTCCATCGCCTTTCTACGCATTTGAAAATTCAAAAACCATTGTTATTGATTGTGTAATTAGAGCCAACCCGAGCATATCAACCCTCGAATGGTTCAAAGATCAGTATTTGATTAGTAATACAGACAAATATCAAATACTTGCCAACAATTCTTTGATGATAAAAAATCCCAGCAGATACGATCAAGGAGATTATTATTGCGTGTGTAACAATACTATTAAGAAGAGTTTTTCAAAACATGTAAAATTTGAGCTAATTGATGCAAGGAGATTCGAAAAAATTAGCCATACTACTTCAAATAATCATTATTCGCTTCCTTGCGTGACATTTAAAAAAGATTATCAGCTTAGAAGAGAAAATGTCCAATGGTTTAAAATAAACTCAAAATTGCCTTCAAATAGATATAAAGTAGACTCGAATGGGTCGTTGATTTTAGAAAATTTAAGATCAACAGATTCAGGTTTCTACTATTGCCAATTAAAAGACCTATCTAATGATATTTTATTATTAAAAAATAAAAATAAAATTTTAATCAAACTATCAGTTAAAAAAAGTAATTTTTTTTTGGCTTAATTAAATGTTTAAAATTAAATTTTGATTGTTTTTTCTATCTTTTTTAGATCGAACTTCTTTTGATTCAAACATTTCATCTGAAAATGAAGCAGAATCAAGTAAAATTTGCCTCGAATTTATCTTATTTAAACAAGTATTAATTTTTTCGTTTAGCTGAAATTCCAATGTGTCCACAAAATGTTAAAATAAATCAGTCGATAAACGGAATTTTGGTTTCATGGACCTATCCGCTGCAGACTCCGATCGAAATCGAATATTTTCAAATATATTTTCGGGTGCTAAATGATCAGCGATTAAAACAAGAGAGCAAAAAAGTTAATTATGAATGGAAAACAACTGAGCCAATTAATTTTGACACATATAAATATTTAATCGATGACTCGGAACTAGAACATGGCAAATATTATGAAATACAACTGGTCTCGTTTTCTTCTTTTTCAAAAAGTTTACCAACAGAAAACTATAGATTCAAATATCAACCAAAAAATGATCAAAGTAAAAAAAATTGTTATTATTTTCTAAAAATTAAAATTTTTTTCTAGATTTAGATTCTCGTAGTTCGGTTTATGCAATCAATCCTACAACAAGTAGCTATATTAGAAGATTTTCATTAAATAGCTTGAACAATTTGTCACAATTGGATCTGATTTTAGCAGCTATTTTTTTAATACTACTATGTGTTTTAATTATTAGTATAATAGCTTGTGTGCTCTTTAGACAATCTGAGAAAAGTGGCAAAAAAAATCAGAAAGGTATTTTTAATTTTTTTATTTCAAAATATTAATCAGACTTTTAAATTTAGGAGACAACGATGATTGGGGCTTTCAGTCAACAGCCGCCACGACCACATTTTTGTCTTCTTCTTCTTCTTCTGAAAAATCAACTTCACTGGACTCGTTTTCTCAAAAAAATAAATTGTAAGTTTTTCTTTTCGTTAATAAATATTAATATTTTTTTTCATTTTTTTAAAAAATCAGAATTTATGAAATTAAAGGTTAGTCATCAAAGACCCTAGTTATTCCTTAAGCGAGTTTTTAAGTAGAAAAAAAGGCTTTTTAGCTTAAAGCTGAAATGCATGAATTAGGAGAAAAAAAAGAATGGGATAATTTGAAAGCTACAACATATTCTTTAAAATTTTAAGATAAAAATTTTCAACCTTTTCTCCAAATTCCGATCCTTAGATACCAAATTTTTTAACATGCAACTTCAGGAATTTTTTTTTTAGTATCACAAATTTTTAGATTTTATTTTATGTTTTTTCTTGTAACATGATACGTGGCCAGAGTTTAGGTGAGCAAAAATAAAACTGCTGGTAATAGAATAATGGTTGCAAAATCTCTTCTCATTAGTAAAATTTTAATTTAACCAAAATTTTAGCATTTAATAGACTGAAAATTAGCAAAACCCATTTTTGGCAAAAATTTCCCTGTTCATGAATAAAAAAATTTTAGATTTTTCTAATGACTCCAATGTCTGACATGAATTTGCGCTTTAAAAGAAAAACTTTGAAAAAATTTTGCTTTGCTATTCTAAACCAATAATAATTTTTACAAATAATAAATGTTTTTTAAATTAAGGTTCAGGCACCCAGAAATTGAATATAATCTAAATAAAAATCAAGAAAGAAAATTCTTAAATGATAATGTAAATATACTAAAAAATGAGACCAATGACAATGATGAAGAAGAAGATATGTTTGATGATGGAGACTATTACTACGCCAAGCCTAAATTTCAGAATAACACTCTCAAATCAAGAAATTTTTCTTATCAAAGCAACAGCACGACCACTGGAATTAGTTCCAATCCGATTGATAGTAGTCGAAGTGCAAGTATCACTGGCAGCACAGGCAGCAACAACCAAAAATCTGAAATATTTCACAGTCCAAATTTGATAAACACAAGTGATGCTACAAGTAGTGGAATAACTAGTGCTAGTGTAACTAGTAGTTTAATCAACAGCGACGATAATAATGATGATATAAGTGAAAAATCAAACGAGTTTTCAATTAATAAAATCAAATACAATGCAAAAACAAATATTTTGTCCACCCAGGATGCAATAAAATCGGGCAAAATGTATAAACCTGGACGAAAAATTCATGAACGTGTTTTGATTGAAGATAATTATTCCAAAATTTTGAAGTCTAGTCTTAATAGAAAACAAATTAAAGAATTAAATAATAGTGTAAATGAGTACAGTGGTTTAAGCCTTGATGTTGACACATCAAATCCAAATTCTGGTAGAAAAAATTGGAATGAAGTTTCGCCAGCTAAGTCCAATTGTTCCGTAGAAATAAACGATGCTCGAAATCCAGTTCCACCATTTCCAACATCTCATTTTAAGGAAAAACTGCCTCTTGATAGTAGTTCATCTCTTACAATGGTATCACGACTTCCAACAAGTTCTTTTTCTTACATTAGTCATCAAGAAGCAAAAAAATTTCTCTCAAGCGAATCAAGTTCGTCATCAAGTTCTTCAGGCTGCTCATCAATGAATCAGCAAGCTTGTATCAATAATGAAGTGGGCAAATTTTGCACATTAGTAAACGATAAAAATTTAATCAAATCTAAAAAGAAGAATGTAAATTTTGTAAATCAAAGAAATAGTGTATGTGTTAGCATGGATAACAACAGCAAATATTCAAGACTAATCGAAAAAAAAGATCTTATTTATTCAACTAATTTTAAGCCTGTTTTAAAATCTATCAACTCAGTTGGAAATAATTTAACACTTGACCAGTCTCCGAAAAAGTATCATACGTCTACTTTTAAGCCAAAAAAAATCGATTACGTTTAGTTATTTTATCTATTATAAATGGTCTCATTTTTTTAGTTTGAAAAAATGTATATTCTTTTTTTACAGTGAATGATATATTTTCGAAAAATTTGATTTTTGTTAAATTTCGCTTATTAAATTTGTGTTTAACTAATAAATAAATTATTAAATAGAAATAAATTTTTTAAAATCAAAAATTTTTCCTTTTTTATCCTAATAAATCATTAGAAAATATGCTCAGAAAAATTTTGAAACCTAAAATTTTTTTATTTGATTAATTGAATTGATGTTTTCGTTTTATGCTTAACCCTTTCACTCCCAGTGTTGAAAGGCAATAGTTATAAATAAACCAAACATGTTTCCAAATATTTTCGAGGTTCTTGATTGCGAATTTCAGCTTGAAATGGTAGTTTGCTCAAAAAAACTATAATTTATGATTATGTTGTGTTCTTTTAAAGTAATGATTATTGTATGGTTATAAAATGAAATCCATTAAAAGCATCAAGAAGCAATTTTATGAAAAAGAAACATGAGTACGTAGTAAGGTGAATTTATATTACACATTTACGAAAAAGAGGAATATATAACGTACAAATTAATAAAATGGAAATAATCTAAATGACTATACCTATACTTTTTCTCGCCAATAAAATTTAAATAAATGTGGACTTAATTCAAATAAAAAGTTTTAAAAAAAATATTGTAAAATTTTTTTTTATGATTTTGATATTTATTCATTGTCTTATCATTTATATTAAATTCCGTATATTTTTTTTCAAGCATTAAAAATTAATTCCATTAACACCAGAATCACCAAAGGAGTCATTTTGACTTTTTTAAAAATTTTTTAATCCTCGTATCTTTTGAATAGATTTTTCAAATAAATATATCCTTTTTGAATCATGTAGATTTTAAAATTTCCTTTAAAAATTGATATTACTTTATAAAGAAAAATTAAATTTCTTTTAGGAACATTCTCAATATAAATTTTTTGCAAATTAAACTATCAGTGTATTATCAATATGAGTTTAAAATCAGACTTTGTATAGTCGGATTTTGAAGAACTTAATACTAAACCTTCAACTTAGTTAGGGAACCAAAATTTTTTATTTAAATTCATTTAAATAATTTAGAATCTGAATTTTATGATTGCTCAGTCAGTTATATTGAAGACTTCAGATCTTAAAGCTAGCAGTTCGAATCTCGGTGAGGTTAGAAAATTTTTTTTATTTTAAAAAAGAACCATTACACAAATAAATTCTTCAATTTATAATTTAAATATAAATCTGATTATTTAACTTTATAGAGATAAGATAAATTCAAAAATTAAAAAAAGAACAAAAAATTTAAAAATTTAAGTTTTTAAAAAAAACAAAAAAAAGTTCCCCTCCTAAAGAAAAAAAATTTTAAACAATCAGATATGTCTTTCTTTTATTCAAAAATTAAGAAATATCAAATAACTTTTAAAGCAATTACAGATAAACTTAGGCTTCAAAAAATACGTACAATCATAGAAAAAATTAAAAAGCTAAAAGAGATTTAATTTTTTTCATCATTCAGTTTTTTTTCCAAAACTTTCTCCATTTGACTTTCATTTTTTGGTTCAATTGGTTCAAATTGTCTTTCATTTTTTAGATTACGTCATTTTGCAAACTAAGATAAACTTAGATGTCGTTTTTGATAAAATTCTTCAATTTTAAACAATTATAACCTAAATTGCCTACTGTTTTGATGATAATTAAAATCTTAATAGCCTTATAAAAATAAATTTTAATTTATTCTAGAGCTATTAATTTTAATATAAAAATTTCTCTTAATTTATTTTTGCCTTTAATTATGAAAAAAACCACAATTATACATTATTTTTTAGCCTTATGTATTATTTTTCAGTTTTTTTAGAAGCACAAACGCTTTTATGATTTGAAAGCTTTCTTAATTGGGTCACATGGTTAAAATATTTTTAAACTTATTTTGTTTCCGTGGGATTTCTAGTTTATCCCAAACAATTGGGACAATCACATTGTTTCTTTTTCTAAAAATAAAAAAAAAATCAAAAAAAAATTTAGATTGACCTTATCTAAAACAAAAATTTTAATGAATTAACACTTTCTAAAATCTTTTATTATAATTTTTGTATTTTTTGTAAATGAAACTAAAATTTCATTAAAAATAAATAATCAAGTAAAAATTGAAACAATTTCAGAAAATTTTTCAAATTTTATCTAAAGGTCAAAAATTATAAGTTTTTATTTACTTTATTCGAATAGGAAAATATCTAACAAATAACAATATTTAGACTTTTATTAGAGAATATATAAAAAAATAAATTTATAAATTAAATTTAAAATTGAACATTAATTATTTTCAAATAGTTTATTTTTTTCATCGTTTAAGATTAACTTAGAATTTTTCAAATCAATATAATAATTTTCGTCTAAACTTGAATAATTATCAATATTCGTAATAGATGTAGATGATTTTGTTCTCGATTTTATCAAAGATCCAATGTTTAGAAAATCATTAGTCCCCGAACTATTCAATAGCGAAAACGATCGCAGTCTACTTCCAATACTTTGCGAATTTTCAGATTTTATATTTGAATCTTCATTCACTTGAGCGCTTTTTGTCAAAAATAAAGACAATCTTCTTTTGAGTGAAGGCGTTTTTTTTTCATCGTTTTGATTAGACTCAACCATTTCTTCTGACGAAGCCCTTATTGATTCAGATAGCGTTTGTACCATTTGATGATGTTGATTTTTTCGATATTTTATTTGAATCTCTTTTTTATGCTCGAAAACATCTTCCTCATCAAAATTATAAGCAGGATTGAGTTGATCTCTGACCTGGACAAATAATATGATATAGAGCTTTTTAAATTTTAAATTCTTACTTGTTTTAAACCAGCTATGGCCAATAATGTAGCATCATCATCACACAAATCGTTAGATTTTAATATTTCTTCTTGCAAAATGGTTATGTTAGCATTTATTTTTAATGACGATCGATTGCATAAATCATCTACCTCATTCAGTTGTTTTCTTAGCTGATCATTTTCGTCTTGCAACTCACTTATCTTTTAAATATAATTATATTTATAAATAATGATAAAATAAAAGTGAAAAAGAATATTTGTTTTCTTTATAATAGAAGTACCTTTTTAGAGTATCGATTGAGCATTTTAGTTTTTGATATAAAACTAAATAAAAAGCTAAATTTTGCTCACTATAATTTTTTTTCAAAGAGCTCCTTTTTTTTTCTAAAAAAAATTTATTTTTAAATTTATTTATAGAGCCTTAATTTTGTAATTTAATTAAACGGTTTTAAAAATTTAATTTTTATACGAATTTGCATTTTAATTTCAAATTAAAAAAACTATAAAAGAATAAAGAAAAAGATAGGTACCTTTTTTATATAAGTATGAATCACTAAATCGACATTATGATTCATTTGCTGCATACTATACAACTTTAAAGCATGATCAGTTCTTTTTGGTTTATCATATCCTGGCAACTCAAATTCAAGCTTGTTCATTATTTTTCTAGGATTAAATTCATTGTTTTGATAATTTTTTACACCCTTGCCATTATTTGAATTATTGTTTTTGTCTTTATTGCTAAAAGAATTGTTCCTTTTTTCAGCTAAATTGCTTTGAGGCGAAGAAAAGTGTCTGTGATTAAAGCCGCTGATTATCTCATAAGAGTTTTCCATCGAGGATGGCCTTGCATAAATCTTAGAATGTATCATTAACCGGGAAAAAAATTATTTAGTAGAAAAATTACTGCCGGATTTTGAAGATAAAGTGCTGTTTTTAAAACTTCAAGAACGTCAAGGTGATAATGAGGCTGCATCAATAACCGTAAACAAGCACTATTATCCATTTTGAGAATGTCATCTCTCAAATAAGTGAGAAGAGCAACAAATATATAATTTACCAAGCTAAAATCATGATAATCTGTGGCGAATATTGCGTCCCACAGTATTAAACAGTCTGGAAATAAAAGTTCTCTTGTAAATAACAGTCTTAGCCATCGGCTTTAAAAAATTAAAATTTTAAAATCAAACAATGCTTTATCTTTTTTTTTCCTTATTACATTCCAAAAGGGCATAGAGAAACGTCTATTGAATTCAAGTGATCAAATATTTCAATATCATTATTTTTTAAAACAACATTAGTAATAAAATTTATTTTATGAATTATTTTGCTCTCAATGAATTGATCATCATCTAGAAATAGTCTCGGATTTGTACTGAGTATATGCTTTGTATTACAATTGCCAATAATTCTGTTTAACCAATTTAAAAATATGAGAAATTTACCATTCCGTTCAGAGTGGGACACGAGAGTCGTCGGTTAAAGCTCTTTTCTCTGACTTTTGTTGTTCCGAACCATTCGTGCATGCTCTCCATCACTGCTTGAAATATTGTACTATAAACAAGTGATTAAGTTCTTTAAATTTATTTGAAAAAGAATAGGAAATATTACAATGTATCATGCTCTAAGAACTCTAAATTGATCATATTTCCAATAAATTCACTTAAAATTAAAATTAGATTAAAAAAGGGTATCAATTAATCCGTTACATATTTAATTAAAAGTTACATATCACATAAAAATTAATTAATTGTCTCATAAACAATTTACTCATCATATATATGAATTAATAATTACATAAATATCGAATACCCGACTGCATTGTGTAGCTGCTCCCTTACTAATTCTTCCTTTTTTCCTCAACCATCAGATAATTAAACATATGTATCATGTTACTCCCTAATTCATTTTATCTTTTTTTTTAAAATATGTTCATATCATCTTGCTTTTTAAATTATACTAACTACATTTTATTTTTATTCGTATTTTTTATTTTTTTTTATTTTATTTTGACTGGATTTTTTTAATCTGAAGGAACATTAGCTCGGTACAGAAAATAAATAAACAAATATATTTAGAATCTTAGAAAAATATAAATATAATTATAATATAAATAATTAATTGTCACATTAAAATATTAGGTCACACAGATCCTCACTGTTTACCAAAAGATCCAAAAATATCTAGTCAAATTAAATAGATTAAATATTTTGTAAATAGCCCAGAAGATTGCGAATTCCTATTCAGTTATTGACACAAACATTATATTTGCTAACATATTATTTGCGTTGCATAAGTAAAAGTCTGTTCAATAATTTTCCAGAACGAGCTAGTACTATTCCTTAAAAAAAATACATGTTGCCAGTTGTCCAAGACTTAACTAAAAACAAGACCAAAATGACTCCAACTTTGGTCAGAAATTAATTTGAATGATTAATTTAAATGATACTTTATATACATTTATGATACTTTAAATAATTCTATGATAATTAAAATTTTACTGTGAAACTTAAATATTTTTATATGACAAATTAAGACATTTATGTGAAAATTTAAATTTTTTATGTGACATTTAATACATTTCAATGACATTTAAATATATTCCCATTAATAAAATCGTTCTGCTTTATTTTCTTTTCTTTTTAATGCTAGGACATAATTAAAAATTTTTTAAAGTTTATTTTTTTGTTCTGTAAATTTTAAAAAGTAACTTTTACCCTTAAAAATAAGTGACACACAAATCGTGTCTTTATTTAAGAATTTAGAAATTTAACTGACAGAAAATTTAGTTCAAATGATATATCTCATACAGTATTGGACAAAAATTTAGACGCACCAGTTTTTTTCATATGTTTATTTAGTTAAACATTAAAAAATTTAAATTTGAGATTAAAACAAAAGATAAAAATCGATTAATAATAAAACTAGCGCAGCCCTTCAAAATGATACAAAGTACATGATAATAGAAATTTCTTAATATGTTTTAACTAAAAAATATTCAATTAGTGTTAAAATTATATATGGAACATCTCTATTAAACTTTCGGTTCCGTACCTGTGACTAACTAAAATAATACCCCGAAAAAATTAGAAACCTTAATTAGAAAAATTAAAAAAAAACGCTACCAATAAAGTTAGATGTCAGATAATTGGTCTCCTAATAGATAAGTCTAAAGGTAATAGGGAAATAGCTAAATTAGTGGGAGTATCAGAAAAATGTTTAAAAACCACAAGAAAAAACAATGGAGAATAAAAAGGAAGTCCCAAAGGTATCAGCTAGACCAGGGAGACCAAGAAAGCTATCTTATACAGACCAAAAAAGTTTATTTACTGGTAAGAAAAAATCCTACAATAAGTAATAAGAAATTGGCCTCTGTTTTTAATTCTAAGTTTAAAAATGTTAAGATCAGTAAAGAAACAGTGAGGCGATTTCTAGCTAGTAAAGGACTTGAAAAAACATATATTAAAACATATCCGATGTTGCTTCTCTCTAAAAATCAGGGTCTTAGGTGGACTCTTATTTGCTTGGGATTGCGATTTTAAAATTTATTGCTTCATTCTAATATTTTTTTTAGATTATCTGCTACATCTTGCATTTTATCTATCTTCTTGTACTGATATGAAATCTTTTTTAGAATGTGTCATTAAAGTTTGCATTTTTTTAAATTTTTAATCGATTAATTAAAAAATTGAAAATTTCTAGTCTTTTAAATAAAAACAGTAATTATAAAAAAAGATCAGGAATTAACTAAATTACGTCATTTTACATTATTTTTAGTAAGCTTAACGTAATTAACGATAGATTTAACTTTTGTTGTTAAAGATAATACTTATGGACAAAAAATTGGCATTACATGTAAATTAAAATATTTTGAAAAATTAATTAAAAAAAAAATTATTTTATTGATTTAAGATATAATTTTAAAAAATTTGTAAAAATTAAATTTATTGAAAAAAAAAACAAGAAGAAGGTAGCAGTTTTATCGACAAAATTCGCGCAAAATTATGTAAGCTTAGTAAACATAATGTAAAGTTAAACAGTATGGTTATAGTCAGAGGTCAATACAGTATGGATTAACATTTATATTTGTATGAGTTTTCAAAGTTTGTTGGTCATGCAAAAATACACCATGCTCTAATAGATTTAAAATTTTTAAACTTGCAGAGCATTAAAAGAATATTTTTGATGATGCAATCAATAATTAATAAGTGGATCGGAGATGATCAACTCGACGTACAGTCAATCCACTTTAAACCAAAGCTCGATTAACCGAATATCTCTATTATCTGAAAAAATTTAGGGAAAAAAAAGCTGTTTTATCAAATGTAAAATCAATGTATTTTTAGTCTGAACATTGCAGCTTCGTTTATCCGATGATAATTTTCTGAAAAATTTAAATTTTTTATGCTTTGTTTACTTAATTCTCTTTTTTTTTTAAATCAACACTTATTTATTAAATAAAATAAAAAGCAACTTTTTTATCAATTTTTATAAAACAAAAGCTACTGTTTATAATAAAGATGTTGAACATTGAAACTCGAAAAAAGATTAATTAGTTTATTTTATAGAGCATAGTACGAAAGGAAAAAATTTTCCTAACTAAGTTAAACTAAGTTATTCAGCCAGAAATTTAATGATATGTGAAACGCGAGGAAAAATTACAGTGGGAAAAATTGAACTAAATCAAATTTTTTTTAATTCAAAATTTTTATTTATTTTTGCTATTTTCGGTTTACAGGATAACCCAATATACACTTACCCGAACAAATTTACGGATTTATAGTTTGTTCGGTTTAACGCGGGTTGACTGTACTTACATCTGTGTCATCTGTGCTCAAAAAGGAAATTGAAGAGATGAAATGCTCTCAATTATCGACTAGGATAGAAAAGGAACAACTATTAACTAAGAATGCATTTACAGAATCAATTTTTTAACATCTAGAAAAAATTTATTTTTCTGTTAAATTTATAATTGCATTAAATTTAACAAAATTCGGCTTTTGAAATTTTAATTTGAATTGTTACATTTTGCATTTGCCTTTAGAATTTTATAAAAATTTACCTAATTAATAAAATAACAATTAGTCATCTTAAGCATAAGACCAACAATAAAATGTTCGCCAGTCGTCTTTTAAGAAAAAACTTTCTATAATTTAATGTATAAAATGACTTTAAAAGCAAATTCGGAAACTAATGTCCTGGTGGTATTTTTAAATAATTGTTATTTACCTGTCAAAAAATAAATACTGATCAGATAATAAAAGATTCTAAGAAGCTTGTATTTTTAGCATACTTAAAAGTATTATAGAAAAACTAATCCATCTTTAAAAATTTTTTTTTTTCAAATAAAAATTTTAATAAAATAAATTTTCTTATATTAGCTAAAAAATTGAGATTTTTGATACTATAAAGTTAGCAAAAAAATTTAAAATTAAATTTTAAAATTACTTTGAATTGTTTTCTTTGATTAAATTGGTGTATTCTTGATGAATAACGTACATTATTGATGTCAATATTTCATGCATTCCCTTTTAAAAAATTATTGAAAATGAACACATAAAAATATAGGCAAAAAATCTTATTACTTGACGATACTCAGTTTTTGTGAATTGAACATATATAAACAAAAGGTTAACAATCATTTCTTGTGTACTTTCAAGATTAAAAAATTCGGAGTAACGATTTCTTATAATAGAAAATTATAATAATGGTAAAAAAAAATTACATAAAATTCAAAGATTTTAAGTTAGTACATTCTATTTACGTCTTGTATAATTACAGTCTTCATTTGATTATGAGTAAAATATCTATTCCAAACGCTATTTTGGTGTTGAGACAATGGATGGTCAAAATTTAGCTCACTTGTTTGATTTAAATTTCGCGGATCACAACATATTTCTAATTTAATTTTTTCATATGTCTTTCTGTGCTTATTCAGACACTCTGCCCACTTAGACTTTTCCATTGGCAAGCAATCAAGGAAGATCATCCAAGCCAAGAATCTAAAATTTGTCTTTGCTAAAATTCCCTGGACTGCTGATGCTTTAAGCATACTAATATCGTTGAATAACAATTCAAATTTAGATTTAAATGAAAGTTCATCAATATTAACTTTGGACAGAACTTTGACAGTATCACTGGTCAGTTTTACATTCGAATTAGACATATTTGAAGAATTAAGCTCTTTATTGATCATTGCCAAGTAATCTGGACTGAGTGTCAAAGATTCATCGGAAATAAAGCCGCTAACAGTATCTGTACCTTCACTCAGTGTGCTAGAACAGTCTTATTTAAATAAATGAATAAATTTTGCTCAATTAGAAACAATGGTTCGAAATTTTTACCCAAAGGATTGGGTTTATTTTTAGGCTCTATGTTGAAAGTAGAGCTTGTACAACTTGTTAGTATCCAGTCATTTTCACTAGGTTTTGCTTCTAAAGACATCATTCAAAACTCCATTAATAATTATCAACAAAATTTATATCCTAAAATTTAAATTCGAATTTTAGTCGTTATTTGTTATAATAAAACAAATAGATAACATGATCTTATATTATTCTATTATTACTTAAATTGAAACAAATTATAACTTTTTTTTAGATTAAAAGCTAAATTAAAATATTTTTCTGAAATTTTTATGCTAAATTATTTCAAATTTTTCAAAAAATATTTTTTTAGAGATTTGCAAAGTTAAATAAGCATTTTTCCACTTTAAGTCATATGATCAATAGTTAAAAATTTTATCCATTGTGTTTTTGCGAGCAAATTTTGATCAGGAGTTGAAAAATTCACTACTAGACTTTTTTGATAATTAAAAACATCATATTTTATGTGATGAAAAATAATATCGCTAAAATTAAAACAATAATAGATTAAAAAATTTTTAAAATAGACCGATTATTTTGAACATAGGGAGTTAAATTTATTTTAGTTTTGAAAAAAAACTGCTTTAGATTTAGATTATTGTTTTATAATTAAAAAAATTTCTATAATATTTGAGTATTAGAAAAAATAAATCCAATAATTTAAATATCTAAACATAAAAAAATTAATAATATGTAGTTAGGTGGGAATGGTGACAATATTTTTTTTCTTCAAAGATAATCAAAGGGTTTGTGCCTTGTCTAATAGACTGATCAGCACTTAATTTACTAAAATTGCATAAAAGTTAATTTTTTATAATTGTTTATAATAGTTTTTTTAAGGAACAAAAATTAAAAAAAATGCTTTAATTATTTAAATAGGGAAAAATGTATTTTTTGATTGCTAATTGAATCTTAAAAAGTTCTTTATTTATTATCTTGTAAAAAACTCAGACGAAAATTTAGCAATTGTTCCATTCACTTTCATTATTTAAAATAGTCACTAAATGACTTAGGATGAGGTACTTTGTACCATCGACTAAAGACTTTGGTCTAGAATGAAATAAATTCAGATTCACTTTTTATGCTTTAATAAAAAAAATATGGGATAAAAAAATAATCTTAACTTTTTATTCATTGTGCGATGGTTTAATTTCTTATGCTTCAAAAACCCTCATCCTTTAATTAGTTCCCTAATTAAATATTAAACTTTAAAATAATTTCTTATTATTAAATAGAAAACCAATTATTCATATAATTAAAGCTTTTACAAAAATTAAATAATTATTTCGAATTTCAATCTACTTTGAAATTAATATTTTCTAATTCTGGTGTTGAAAAATGTTCTCTAGCAGCTCTTCTTATTTATTTAATTTAAAAACTTACAATTAAATATACAATAAAAACATAAGGTTGTGCTAAATCATAAAGAATATTTTAGTTTAAAGTTAACAGGACCTAATATTAATTAATATATTAATTAATTGAAATATCATAATTGATCATCTATTTCATGCTAAGGCCTCTTTATGATGCGTGCATTAAAATACGCTTTTCATGTTTTGATGCGGGGTTAAAATTGAAAAAATCTGCTCTAATACTGGTTCAAAAAAAAGAAATTTCTGGCATTAAAAAGTGAAAATTATAAAAGTTCAAGTTTTTGAGTTATGGTGTCGGGTTAAAATTAAAAAATTTGAAAAAAATGCTCAATTAAAAATTATTTTTTAAATAAAATTAAATATTATTTTTTTATTTATTCAATCTTTTAGATATTTTTTTTTCAATTTATTCTTTTTGATCAATTTTTTTATTTTTATTCGTGTGTAGTCCGTTCAAAACTGGTTACGTCTAACCAATACTCCATTTAGTTTTACCTAGGCAAATATTTAACCAAAACTTTTTAAGATATTTTCTTTAAAAAAAAATCCTTTTTTTAAGAAAATATATTTATTTTATTATCCGAAAATCAACAACTTAGGTTTGGTCAAAAAAATTATAAAGCTCTATTATCTTGTGACCAACAATAATATTTAAAAGTGCATTTTGATGCTAAATTTCGGCTCAATATTTCTCACTGAATGATACAGGCCCTGCTCGGACTTGATGTTTGTTTAATTCCACTCGAAATTTGTGTCAAATTATGTTTCGATAAGCCTGAATGAAAGTCTGATTCAAATTTGCTGTAATTGGAAGACAAGTAAGAACTTTGTCTTGTCAGAAAAGCTTGCTTTGACTCATTTGTTTTTAAAGCTCTATGGGCGTGTGCCGAGTGTGACACTCGCTTCAAGTCGTTTCTGAGATCGGCACTCTTCGAATCAAATGACGATATGCTTGGACTAACATAGTCATGAGTAGTTCGGTAAAATTTAATATAGTTGTTAATAGCTTCGTTATTCTCCAAATCAATTACCAATTTTAATGGTAAAACATAACCATTTTCAGTTCCAATTAAAATAGTGCGTTCATTTTCGCCAACAGACAAGCAACTGATTACATTGGCCAGTTGAACACTAGCCACTAAAGTTGAATCATAGCAGCGGATTAGTAAAATTTTTTTACGCTCTTCTGTACATGTCAAGAAATATCTTCCATTTGAAATAAAAACCACAAAATTAAAATCAAATTTTACTGGCATATTTGCAAAATTTTTCACCAAAGTATTATTCTTCAAATCATGCAAATTCAATTGATCATCCATGACGAAATCGCCTCGTGAAAATACAACTTTTTCCACATCTATTTCGGGGCTGAATATCGAATTAAACTTTTTAACAACTTGATTTGTATGAGGATTGTAAACTAAAGCTGCCTTTGGACCATTAATATTTCTCTTGAATTTCAGTAATTCCATATCAAATTCAAAATGGTTTAAATCTTCTTTACCAAAACCGTTTTTAGAATAAATTAGAATAAAATTTTCATCTCCAAGTATTCGAATGTCCAAAAATACATTCTTACCAGCAGCAATTTCCTCGCTAGATAAAAATTCACTTAAACTAAACACTTGGACTTTTAGGGCTTTTTGCTTACTCTGAAAAAGATCATACAAGTCTAGATGAACATCAACTCGTTTGGCTTTGACCAAACCAGGAATTTGTTTATCGTACAATTTTGAGCACTCTTGGATCAGTGAAGCAAACATGAAATTTTTATTAATGCAAAAATTTGCTTCCAATGAATCACCGTTTAGTTTGAATTGATCAAAAATTTCAACTTTAGAAACATGACTGTTTATGGGTCCCATTATTTTTATACAAGTTTCAAATTCACTCCAGTCCAAACCTTCACTACAAAATGCATCAAAGTCATTTAAACAACTAACTTGCTTTATAATCAAATACACCTGTTCCATTGAACCGGTTTTTTTCACTATAAATTTAGCATTTATTTCTAAGCGCGAATTTTTTCTTGCTACATAGGAAAACTCATCAATTACTCGATTTTCATTTCCTAAATCAATAATAGAGCAAATTTTTTTGTAAAATCCCTCTTCTTCGGGATATTTTTTGCCATTAAAATCTTCTACATCAACTACAAGGAAACAAAATTTACCATTGTCATCAAGACAAGCAAGTTTTATTTGACTTGTAAATGGATTATCATTTTTTTCATAGTAACATGCCTTCACCACAGATTTAGAATGAAAATTGTGCTTTGATTGAAGAGTTTTAGCGTCGGGATATGCTCGAGAATAGACCAAGCATAAATTTGAGTTTTTGGCTGAATTGTGATTAATTTGCGGCAAATAGCAAAAATCAATTTTGCTATTAAAAATTCTCTGATCTTCAAATCTTATATCTTTGTAATCAATGGCTTCTAAATTCCAGATTAAAATTTTTCCATTGTCAAGCAAAGATACAACCAAATCTTGTAATCGGCTCGAAATTGATCTTATAATTCTATTAGCAGACAAAGTGCTTTGAAAAACTCGCAGCATTTGGCCAGAATGAGCATCATAGCAGACTAAATATGTATACATAGTTGCATAGATTACGGCTTGATTGCTTGTGCACCCAAAGCCAGTGAATGTGTTTTTAGATTGAGATTTAAAGCTAAAAGAAGCCAGAGAGTCATCTGTTAATTTCGGGTCTAAGTTTATGAAAGACTCAACTTCGCTTAAGTTAATTTTAAATTTAATGTTAATTGAGTTTTTAATGTCAATTACATAAACACAGTATAGAGCGCAAACAATCAGCATCGCTTCATCTTTGCTTGTAACCATGTCAAATATGTTAGGATCTTGGAGAACATGCTCGGACGTTTTGATTTTTTTCTCCAATATCAGTTTAAAATAAGTAATTTGTTTGGTGTCTTTGGACAATACAAATAATTTGCGGTTATTATTAGCAAATAGAATTTTTTCGGGTATTTCGGGTGAATCAAGAGTGATTACTCGATCAAAACTGGGTATCAAGTGATAGTTCAGGCTACTCTCGCTGTGAACAACAATTACACTATCATCTTGGCTAATTGCACAAAAACAAGTCGGGTATGGAAGTGTTTTAATTAATGTTGATGAATTTAAATCAATAATCAAAGGAGATGGTATTTTTCGTAGAATAAAACATATGAATTTTGAAGATAAAACAACATGAGCTATTTCACATGGTTCAAATTCTACGCTTCCGTAAAATTCTCCGCTTTCAACTCTTCGTATAATCAATTTTGAATTATTTTCGATTATACACACAAAATCACCCGATTTATTACAGTATATCTTGCCTAAAAAAAAATTTAATAAAAAAAATATGAATTTTTATTTATTAATAATTCATTTATTTGTAATACTAATTCAAGAACTATGATTATTTAATGAAACCAATAAGGTTCACTATAACTTGATCTAAAAGTTCAAGGCAAATTGAACTTTTAGATCAAATTTTAATAAATTTTAAAAATATGTTTAAAGTAAACAAAAAAAAAGGCGTCTGGCAGTAGTCTTTATTTGTGTTTTTGCTTTGTATTTTTAAGCGTTGATACATGATCAATAATTCTTTATAAAACAGCATCAAATATTTCAAAAAATATAAAATTAAAAAAACTTTTGAAAAAAAAATTTTTTTTCGATTTTTTAAATGGCTCTCAGTAAAAATTAACTTTTTTCGCCATTTTTAATATGTTCCTAAATTAGAATATATACAAAAAAAACGAAAAAATGTCTGGTTACAGAAAAGGAGAATTATTATCAATAAAAAAACATACAATGTTAAAAATAAAAATGGAACGAAAGTTAAAGAGAAAACCCTTTATCTTTCAACCATTGACTGAACTCATTCCAAACATTACACAAAGGTGTTTAATTCTTAAAGGGTCTAAGACTATAAAAAAAAAGCGCCAAAATTGTCCTTAAATAATTCTTGTGTAAATAAATTGTTGACCAAATTAAACCGATTTTTTTTTTAAACTATTTTAAACAAGCTTCTCATTTTACCTGTCTTTTTCAATTGATTGACTTAGTGTAGCGGCTAATATGTTATTTTTCTTTAAGTTCTATGTTAAGAATAAAATTTTGTTGCAAAGAATAAACTATGCTATCAAATTTTTAAACTTTTTGAGATGAGTTTGAGGCTGAAGTGGAGATTGAGACTAAGGTTGAGGTGGATGTTCAAATTTTGTTATTTAAAAATTTTTTTTGATAAATTCTCAATCACAGTTTAATCTGAACAAGTTAAAAATTTGATAGCATCACTGTATCTTGGTATTCAGAATTAAAAACAAGGCTTTATAACATTAAAGAGATTATTTAGCGACATGTCAACACTTAATTAAAATTGAGCAATTACGTTCCTATCTACTGTTTGGCGTTGTGAATTTCAATTACTAACTGAACAAAAATATTTCCTTTTTTGATTAATTAGAATCAAAGATTATAAAATATAATGAAAAATATGAAAATATTAAAAAATGATTATGAAAAAATACAAATTCTTTCTAAATTAAGTCAATAATCAATTTAAATCATGTTGGTGTTTTATTTTTTTCATTATATTTAATCTAAAAGGAAAATATTTTTGTTCAATTTGAACTCTGATTAAAAATTGTAGTATCAGTTTTATGTTTTTGAACAAAAAATATCGATACTTTGAATTTAAAATAAGAAAATATTTTATTAATTTCTTGAGTAAGATCATTAAAATTTTGTTTCAAATTAAGTCTTATTTTCATAAAATAAAGATACGAGTTATATAAAATTTTGACATTAAAAATTAAAAATTTAAAGAGCATTCAAATGTTGAATTAAAAATTACCATAAAAATTTAAAAGTACGTTCAGATTTTTTATTCTTAAAACATTGATCCGAAATTCATAGTCTTGTTTTATTAAATTACTTTATTAAGTTTTAAATGCTGAAAACATTGGAGAAAAATACATTGGTATCAACAAAATGATACAAAAAACAAAATAATGTATTTTTTTTATTTGATTTTATTTTACTTGTATAAAAATAATAAATAATCTCAACTATAATTGAATTTTATTTGACGTGTTATATTCAGTTAATTGATAAAATTTTTAAAAATAATCAAATTTTTTAAAACTTACCTTTGCCATTAAAAATTTCATTTTTGAAATCTAATAAATTCATATCAAAAAATTTAGTCATTGGACTAGTAGATTTTTTATAGACTAAAATTTGACCATTAAAGTCACTTTCAACTAGTTCGAGTTGGCTATTCTCAATTAAATCAATCCCCATGTCTATTGTATGCTGATATACCCAAGCTTTGAATAAAAAAAATTCTTCACAAAATTGAAAATTTCTCAAAATAGTTACCAGGTGTTTGAAATATTTGTCCAGCAGGAATCAATGGATTGACTATTGAACTTTTGGCATCACACTGATCTATAAAAGCTCTTATTTTATCAAAAATTTGGTAATATGGTAAAAGTCGTCCTATAAGCTGGCTGAACAATAAATTTACATCTTCCATTATGGCTTTAAATAAAAAATAATTTAATTTCAAAGAGTCATTTTTGCATCTAAAAATTACCAGATTCAGACATTTTTAAACTCTCGCATACCAAATTCACTTCCGGATCGCTTTTTAGCATGTCGAAATCATACAATACTGAAAACAAATCAAAAGCTTTAATTTTTGCATATATCCATTCAATGTTGAAATAAACATTTTCAAAAATTTGACTTATCATGTTGGCATTGACCAAATGATATGGTAATAAAGCTAATTTTCTTAAATTGTATTTTGCTTTTACATGAGTATGAAATGATTCATACTGAATTGGTTGAATGGGACATAGTCTATCAACAAATAACTCGTAATCGTTGATAATTGGTTTTCCAATGCTCAATTGTTTATCACTGCTATCAGATTTTGGCAAAGTAATAGTCTGATATTTAAGCGGTTTTTTAATAGGGCTTGACCAAATTCCAAGATAATATTCAGCTACAGTTTGATGCAAGTGTGTTGAGAATTTTTTATCAGCTTAAATATAACTTTTTAGATAGCTAAAGAAACAATAATTTTATTTTTCACATACTTAAGTATTTATCTGTAATTATTTGTTTGAAAATTGAATGTTTCCAACTTAGAATGTTGATTCCGTGAAGAGGTTTCATTAGTAGATGGTTTTTTAAATAATTAAGAATGTTTAAAATATAAAGCCATGGCATTCGTAGTCCATCATTCATATTTTTTACCAAGTTTTTTGCTTTGTACACTTTCATTAACTCATTGTCCAAAGATAAAATATCCTGAAGCTCCAATTCACTAAAGCCACTTAATGAAATTGTAATATAACCTAAATAAATTGAAATAAGAAAGAATTATTTTTTAAATTTAACCAGGATCCCGCGTGGTCTAGTGGTTAGGATTTGACGCTCTCACCGTCAAGGCCCGGGTTCAATTCCCGGCACGGGAAAATTTTTTTTTTTGGTTTTGTATTTATGTTTAGAAAATTTACAAAAAAAAGAAAAATTTTCCCGTGCCGGGAATTGAACCCGGGCCTTGACGGTGAGAGCGTCAAATCCTAACCACTAGACCACGCGGGAGATATTTGAATATATAGAAATAAAATTACACAAGACATGTTTTACAAGTGTAGGTTCATATTTTTTTTCCAATTTGAGAATATAATACTGCACTGCTTTAGAAAGTGTATCCTTAAGAATACATTCATCTTTGTCAGTAAACGACTTCCAATTAAGGAATTCCTCTGACCAAATTTTTACATTTAAAGACAGAATACTTTTGGTTTTAATAATATTAAATATCAGATCTAACTGAGATGGCTCAAGTCGGTACATTTTTGAATTCAGTAATTTGTCAATCATGTATTCAGCTTGTTCGCGATTAAGACTCTCGACTCGCGCATAGCATTGCGGATTCGAATATTTTCTGTTTAATCTTTCAATTAGTTCAGTTGAATGAGACGAAACACTAATGCAAACTTTAAATAAAGGATTCAATATTTTGGGCAACCAGTCAAATTTATATGAAAAATCATATTTTTTTAAATCCTGCAAAGAGTCTAAAATTAATATTATTTTTTTTTTGTTCGAATTTAAATTATTTTGCCAGTCTTGGGTCAATAAATTTTTGAAAAAGCTCTTGAGCTCTTTTAAATTGGTCGGAACTTGATTAATTGTGCACATAGACCCTGTTTTTATATATTGCAACTGACAGCAAATGCTGTATAACAAATAGCGAAGATACTCGCATTTTCCATCAATTCCAATGAATCGAACAACAATAGCATGATTTGGCTGGCTTTCTTTCGAAGTATCATTCGCCGCAAGCTGTAGGAACAGATTACTGGCTAAAGTCGACATAATACTGGTTTTGCCACTTCCCGAATCGCCGATCAAAATGAATGGTTGTCTAATTGTATCGTCTAAAACATAATCTGTCAACTGTTTGAGTAAACTTTGGGTTCTAGGTGCAACCTCATTGAAACTGTTAAGCTTTATGTAATTTAGATGATAAAGGACTTGTTCGTTTAGCATGTCATACGAATATTGGACATTTTCTCGCACAACTACGTCAACAATTTTTTCAAAAGTTTTTGTATAATGTAGAGTAAAATTTTTGAAATAAGTCTCATCACAATTTTCAACTTTGATTCTGTACAATTGCTCAGCTGGTATAAAGTAATTGATTTCTCTGTCACGAAGAAAGTCCAAAGTGTTTAATTTAGTTGGATATTCATCTTTATATGATTTGTTCAACCTAACATAGCTATAGGCTATTTTTTCATTTGACCCATTCTCAAAAGCACCTTTTTTCATTAGCTTTTGAAGTACTTAAATAAAAATAAAATATGTTTAAAATTATTATTTTATTTTATTATTATTTTTCAATCTTTTTTTTTTAAATTTAATTATTAAAATTTTCAAAAATACATCCTAATTTTTAAAATCTTAACATTATATTATTCACATCTTTAATTTTATTAAATAATAAACTTCAAAAACTAACTATTATTAAAATAATTAAAATGTATATTCAAAAAAACTTCAGTGTAACTCAAAGCTCAAATATTTTGTAAGTGACTACAGTAACTATTGTGAAAATTGACAACGATTTATCTTTTAGAAAAATCTCACTCAAATGGCGAGAGGGAACAAAAACAGACACAAAAAAAAATTATTATTTTTGTTTAAAAAAAGCATAAAGACAAGAATTTAGACAAATTAAATCATAAAAAATTCAACATTCAACGATATTTATGGTGTTTTTTATTTATTCTTTTTGATTATTTTTTTAAATATTATACAGTTAAAAAAAATTTTAAACAATTATTTAAAAAAACTATAGTTAGTTAGTCTACAAAATATTAACTATTATTCTCTAAAGTTCGATCCCTCTCTTGGTCCATTCACGGGTTATGGAGCCAAAAAAACTCACGGTAGCCTTCTTAAACTTGGTCTTGGATAGTAAAATGCCGTTCTCTACTGAAATTAGCTACTGAGTGAAAAAGGGGATAATCAAAAGGAGAAAGATCTGGTCTATATACTGAATGAAGAAATTAGATACCTTCCAGTTATTCTATATTACCATTGTTCTTCTTGTTGTATGTTGTATGAGGTCTAACGTTTTCTTGAAGAAACAAAATTAGCTTTTTTGACCAAAGAGGAATATTTTTGTTTTTGTTTGTGGATGTTTTGTTGGTATTTTGGTTTATGTAATTATAATTATACAGAATAAAGTTCTGCGTATTGGAAATTCCACTTAACACATAACATCACTTTTTTAATAAAAACGCCCTCTTTTAACGACTGACTGAGCTGGTTCAGATGGATACAATCATTTATTTCAGTTAAAATCTCGAAAATATCAAAACCGATGATCAAAATTGATGATCAATCTAATCTAACATAATCCTAACAATTTCAACGCATCGTTGAATATAGAAATCTATTAATTTATGAGGAATAAGTCGACAAAGTCTATTAGCTTTATTAATCAAATTAGGATGACGAGAAATTTTATTACTCAACATAAAAATTTTCTGACTTCTTTCTAAATGAGAGATATGATTTATTTTAAAAATAATTCATACCGACTTATTATTTTTTAATATAACTTTAATAGAAATACTATATATTCTCGCGACTAGTTTTTATTTTAAAAAATTTATAAGTGTTTACCCAAATTTTACTTGTAATTTTAACAATAAAGAGGTTAAAAAGGTTCGGCAGAAAAAGGAACTAATTAAAGTTTATACTAAAATTTTAATATAAATTTAGTTTAATTAAAGATTTATTAAAAAATTTTTTTTTGATTCTAAATTCTTTACATAATCAATTTTAAAAATAAATTTTCAATTTATAACTCAAATTTTAATATTTGCAAAACGTACGATTCAAAATTTATTTCTGAAAGAACTTTGCAATGACTGAAAAAAATTAATTCTGCATTTTTTTACAGTTAGCTGAACAACGTTAAATTATAAAATGAAAAAAAACTTTCAGAATAAAAATCTAAAAACACAGAATTCTTCTCAATAATTTATAAATTTTCATTTTTTTATTAATTTTGTAGATTTTTTTAAAATAAAATTCAAGTAAAATTTTTTATTGAAATTGAATTTTAGAAAAATTTTATGAAGTCGTCAAATATCAGTCAAATCTATTAGTTGAAGCATAAAAAATTTTTATCTAATACTTTTCTATGACTAAAATTAATAAATTTCTTTCTCAATTCAAATTTATATTTAGGTCAAAAATTATAATTGTAAAAGACTTTTAATGTAAAACTGGTCTCTTTCTACAAAACTAAAGATAAAAAATTTAGAATTTTTTACCCGATTCGTTTAGCTCAACATAAAAGTCATTTGAAACAAGTTTTTCATCACATGCTAATTTTGCCCCGAGTATTAAAAGTTCCAATATTTTTTCTTTAATTTGTAAATCTATTCCATTTTCTAAATTTAGACTAATAAATAAAATTGTCGTTTGAAAAAATTAAATTAATTTTATACCCTGCAGTTCATATCTATTCGAAAGATAATTAATGTTTAATTTAAAATAGCTGTCCAAAATTGAACATTCAATATTTGCATCTTTTAAACATTTGATAATAGCATCAAATTTTATTCGTTCAATGTAATAAGGCAAAAATGGCTTTCCATATTCATCCCCAATTAAACTCTAAATGAAACAATTAATAAAATAAATCACAACATTTATGAGAATTTCTATGACAACTTAAACATTAAATAGAAAAAAGTGTAAAATATTGATTACCAAAAATTTGATTCCTATTGATATTTGTTTGCATTTTTCTATTTCTATGAGAGATTCATCGAGTAGATTGCTATCGTTTTCTGTGTCCCAGTTAAGATTTACAACCTAAAATTAAATTAACTAATTAGTATTTCAAAAATTTAGATACAGAGATTAATTCTAGTAGAGAAACCCTTGGCAATAATAAATTTGAGAAAACAAAATACTTGAAATTCCATCCCATATCTGGAGATGCAATATTCACGGAGTTTAGGGAAAACACTTTTATACAAACAAGCTGTCTCAAGATTAGTGTCTTAAGTAAAAATTGAAAATTAAATATTATATTGGTTAGTAAATATACCATTATAGGGAGCACAGAGGAAGATTCTTATTGATCTTGGCTTAAGATTTGGCAGATTGTCTAATAAAAATCTTCCCATTAAAATATCATATTTAAGATCCAATGTTTGCTCGGACGAATCGGACATTTTAACTTAATTTAATCCAATGTTCATTTAACCCTTAACATAAAAAAATCAAATATTACTCTTTTTAAGAGGGGAAAAAAATATTCAATTCATGATTAGTTTATTTATATTTTAAACATATAAGTTATATAAGATATTTAAAAAGCTTCATATATCCATGGAAACTATAATAGTTTTTGTTTCACTCAATTATTAAAATAGTTCCAGTCTGCTTAAATTAGGATCACAAATTAAAGTAATCCAATTCAAGGAGATCATTTTCAAATTTCAAAATTAAATTAGAAGAGTTTAATTGAATAACCTAATTGAATTGACCCAATGAAACATAATGTAAAAATAAAGTGTTTTATTTTTTTTGCTCATTTGAAACAAACTAAAAAAAAAAGAAATAAATTTTTTAATGAAAAAAAAAGTTATTTTTTGCTTTAATGTTTTATTAATTCTAAAATTAACACTAAAAGCATATATTTTTTAAAAAATTTCCTTGTGTTTGTTGATTTAGGGCTAAATTCATTGAAACTAATAAAAAATGTATCAAAATAAACAAAATTTTTTTTAGAATAAAAAATAGAAAACCTTGCAAATTTTTATATTTTGTTTGATTTACATTCAATAAATTTATATATTTTTATTTATAACTTTATCTATAAAATTTATTTTAAAAGTAAGCTGCGAGTTAGCAAAATTATCTTATTTTTGTTATGATTTAATCTATTTATTTGAATCGATTACGATTTTCTTTTTCGTTATAGAAATAAGTTCTTTTTTCCTAATTATTTAAAAAAAATTTCTTTTTTCAATTTAAGATATGGATAAATATTACATTAAAATTGATAAAGACATATAACTGTGGTCAAACCAGATATCCAGTTGAACATCATGATAGTTCTAGTTAAAAAGTTAAAGGAGATCGTTGTTTTAGTGTTTAGCTAATCTGAGAATACATCTGCATTCAAAATGTATTTGTGAAAATTTACTGAAAATAATAAAAAAAATGAAAAACTAAACAACATAACTAAGTTTGATAAAAAAAGAAATAGCACTTGATAAATTAATTTTTCAATCTTATATGTTTTTAAAAAAATAGTTTAAAATTGAAATCATCTGAAGCTGAATGAGAGACCTTTGGGAAAAAACTCAAAAATTGATTTTACTAATTAAAAAATTACGATTTGTCCAATACTTTAAAGACTAAGAAATCGAAAAAAGCTCAACAATCTTGTAAATCGGAGAACCGATACAGAACAAAAATAGATTAATTGCTTAATTGTAAAGAAGAAAAAATTGAAAATGTTTAAATAATATTATATCATTCAATAACAATACTGGGACGTCTGGTCTTTGATAGCATTAAAATCATATTGATCACGAAAATGAAAGTTGTGTTACCATTTACACCATTTAAAATTTATAAAGTAGAAGGCTAATCAGTCTAAACTGAGCAACAGTTTATTGGTCACATTGTATTCAAGTTGAAGGAATTTGACTTTTGAAATTTTTTATGACTACCTGGGATTGATAAAGTCTTTTTTTTATCTAAAAATTTTAATTGAAATATTTAATTAATTAATTTATTTTAATAAAAGAATATTTGATATTTTCGCTTTTCACTATTAGCTAATGTATCTCTCGTTATTAATTTATGCTAAAATAATTTCGAATTTATGATTTTAGTTAGAATTTTGCTTCGAAATTGATTATGAATCAAAAATTATTTTAACTAAAATATTTTAGAAAAAATTAGCTTTAAATTCTATTTAAAAATTTAATCTAAACTTGGCCCAGAAATGACTAATTGAAAAAAAAGATTTCAAATGTTAAAAAAAAATAATTTTTTTAAACGACAAAATTTTTAAAAATTTGTTAGCTTATTTTTAAGAATCTAATTTTTCTATTAATGCATTTTGCACACATTTGTACTAGGTACAGAAATATTTTTCCAAAATTCAGCTATTCACTAATAGTTTGGATTTAAAAAAAATTTCAATAGTCGTCATCATAAAATTCAATCATAAATTTAAATTTTGAAAAACTCTGACAAACAATTGATTTTTAAAAATTAGATTAAAAAAATTCAAAAATGTTGGGTAAAAGAGACTCGAAAAAAGATGATGAAAGTAAGAAAATATTTTGGATATAATCAATTTTTTGAATTAAACAAACTTAAGGTGGCGGATCGAATCCATTTAGAAATCTTGAAAAAGCTACAGTATTGCAAGAGACCCGAACTTTTAATGAAACACCAATAAATGCCAAAAAATGCTGTTTAATTTTAACTAAAATATTATACATGATCAATCAGGTAAGCTTTATTTTTAGATAATTAATATATAAATACTAATAAGTTGGGAATATATAGGATATTTTTGTAAGTTACTAATAAAATGATATCTTAGCTTCTAGGTTATGGCACAATTAAGAAAAAAAATTCTAATTATTATTATTTATGTTAGGGAGAACATTTAGCACCGACCGAAGCGACTCAAGCATTTTTTGCTATGACCAAACTGTTTCAGTCCAAAGATGTAATGCTTAGAAGAATGCTTTATCTTTGTATCAAAGAAATGGCTAATATTGCTAATGATGTTATTATAGTAACAAGTTCATTGACTAAAGACATGACTGGCAAAGAAGATATGTACAGAGGTCCGGCAATTAGGGCTTTATGTCGAATAACTGATAATACCATGCTGCAGAGCATTGAACGCTATATGAAACAAGCTATAGTTGATAAAAGCCCGAGCGTTTCGAGTGCTGCATTGGTTTCTTCTTTGCACCTTATGAAACAAGGACCTGAAGTTATTAAACGATGGGTAAATGAAGTCTCTGAAGCTGTTAACTCAGATAATGTTATGGTTCAAGTAAAATTAAAAATCAAATCTAGTTAAAAAAATTTATTTAATCATATTTAAAAAAGTATCATGCTCTTGGCTTATTGTATCAAATTAAGAAAAATGATAAACTGGCAATTACAAAATTGGTGTCTAAATTTTCAAAATCTTCATTGAGATCACCTTTTGCTTATTGTTTTTTGGTAAAAAAAATTAATCTAACCAAAAGAAATTAATTTAAAAATAAAACAAATTAAAGATTCGAGTTTCTGCACGACAACTGGAAGAAGAGAAGGATGGTTTTGATAAGACTTTATTTGATTTTATTGAATCATGCTTGAGACATAAGAGTGAAATGGTAATTTATGAAGCCGCATCGGCAATAGTTTCACTTAGATGCACAACATCCAAAGAATTGGTTTCAGCTATTGGCGTACTACAACTTTTATGCAGTTCACCAAAGCCAAGTCTTAGGTACGCTGCAGTTAAGACATTGAACAAAATTTCAATCAGCCATCCGGCTGCAGTAACTGCTTGTAACATAGATTTAGAAAATTTGATCACTGATCAGAATCGAAGCATTGCCACTTTGGCCATTACAACTTTGCTTAAAACTGGAAACGAGAGTGGAGTTGATCGTTTGATGAAACAAATTGCCACATTTATGTCAGAAATTTCAGATGAATTTAAAATAGTAGTAGTCGAAGCAATACAATCTTTGTGTAGTAAATTTCCGCGTAAACACAATGTAATGATGACCTTTTTGGCCTCTATGCTAAGAGAAGATGGAGGATTTGAATACAAAAAAGCGATTGTAAACACAATTGTGGTGATTATAGAAGAAAATCCTGAGGCTAGAGAAATTGGTCTATCACACTTGTGCGAGTTTATTGAGGATTGTGAGTTCTTGCCATTGGCGACTCGCATTCTTCATTTGCTAGGTCGTGAAGGTCCAAGAACCACAACTCCAGCCAAATATATCAGATATATATATAACAGAGTGATCTTGGAAAGTGCCGAAGTAAGAGCTGCAGCTGTGAGTTCATTGGCCAAGTTTGGTGCTAGTTCAGATGATTTGTTGCCTTCAATTTTAGTTTTGTTGAACAGATCAAAATTAGACGAAGACGACGAAGTCAGAGATCGAGCTACTTTTTTCTATGATGTTCTTAGTCAAAATGACAAGGCATTATCATCAGCATATATTTTGAACAGTAATTTATATAATATATTAAAATTAGTAGATTTTATCTTTAAATTAAATACAAACTTAGCTTTAAATGTTTCCCCGGTTGGTCTAGAAAGAGCTTTATTACAATACAATCAACACGTTACAGAAAAACCTTTTGATATCAAAGTTGTTCCAATAGTTGAGGTTGAATTGCAAAAACGTAAGTTTATAAAGAAAATCAATCATTTCAAAATAAATTTTTCAACTATTTCTTTAACTTCACTGAGGAAAAAACTTTATCTTAATTATTGTAATAATTTTTTGATGATTTTGATTTAGGGAGTTGTCTTTTTTAAATTTCTAAAAATCTATAAAAATGACCAAAATTTATTAATAGGTACAATTATATCACTTTTTTTTAAAAAAAATTATCTACACCCATCATAAACTACAATCACATGAGTCCATTTTTATAAAAAATAGATAAACAAAACTATTTTTTCTTTCAAACCTGCAAAATTCCAAAAAATTCAAGAAAATATTCTTTATTAGTAAATTAAGAATTTTTATCAAATATCATTATCAAATTTGAGCAAAAAATTTTAAATGTGCAATTAAATTTCAATGCATTTTTGAAAATAAAAATGTTTTTTCAAAAGTTTGAAAATAAATTTTTGAAATTTCACAAAATTTTTTTTTTAAAAAGACAAAAATTATCTGAATTGTTATTGTTCCTCTTTAAAAAATCCAGAAATTCAAGACTTAAATGCTATCTGAATTTCTATTTTTTGACTTTCTAATCTAATTTTAAAATCTAGATTTAATTTTTGTGGAAGGGTTAAAAAATTTGTATTCAGGGCTCTTGAAAAATTAGCCCAAAATGTTGTAAGTCTTTCAGACCCTGAAATTTAATGAATTATTTTGTTTTTTTTAAATCATATATATTCTGTCAGAGCATAAAATTTTATACATTTTCTGAAATATTTGTACAAGAAAAAAAGATCAATTTACTAGATAATTGAAAAAAAGATAAATTTTATTAATTTTATTGTTAAAAATATAAAAACATTTAATATATTTTTTTCTATTACTAAATATTAAACGATAATTTTTTTAGAA
Source organism: Brachionus koreanus (assembly GCA_016987375.1). Taxonomy (NCBI): domain Eukaryota; kingdom Metazoa; phylum Rotifera; class Eurotatoria; order Ploima; family Brachionidae; genus Brachionus; species Brachionus koreanus. The sequence goes on from PJRA01000412.1 coordinate 1,783,461, forward strand.
AAATAAAAGAAAAATTTATTTATTTATATTTTGTTTAATTTTTTTCGGCGATACAACACAATTTCTGGCATTTCTTATTTTTAGTTGATCTTAAAAATATTGCTTGGATTCCTTTTTGACCATAAATGAAAAAAGCCATTTTCCATCATATTCAAAAATTTTCAAAATTTCAAGATGCCATCACTTTTGTTTTAAAAAGCTGAATTTCTTAATTAACACGATTTAAATTTATTTTAAAATTTTAAAGCTTCAAATGAAACGGTATTGCCAAGTGCAGTTAAATCAACTGAAAAGCCGGCTGCTTCAAGACAAGATCTTTATACGGGTATTTGAACATTTTTTTTGTTAAATTTTATTAATGAAAAATAAATTTCAACAGAACAATTATCAGCAATTGCAGAATTTGCTCATTTGGGTCCATTATTCAAATCGTCTACTCCTGTCGATTTGACTGAGCCAGAGACCGAATACAGTGTTAAGTGTATAAAACATACTTTTACAAATTACATTGTTTTTCAGGTAGATAATTATTTCTAAAATAAAAAAAAATAATTTAAATTTAATTCTTTACAGTTTGACTGCTTGAATACATTGAATGATCAATTGTTAGAAGATGTCGTAATTAAAATGGATACAGCTGATGGTTATGAAATAATATCCTATAAACCATGTATTAAATTGGCATATAATACACCGGGAATCTCTTATACCTTGGTCAAAATTCCAGATGATCCATCTCAAGTTGTAGCAACATTCGGGTGCAATATGAAATTTAAAGTCAAAGATTGTGATCCCAATACAGGCGAGCCAGATAATGAGGAAGGTTATGAGGATGAATATGCTTTAGAAAATGTGGAAATTAATGTGTCAGATCATGTCCAAAAAGTTCTTAAGCCTAATTTTGGTGCTTCATGGGAAGAAGTTGGTGACGCTAATGAACTAGAAGACACTTATGCCTTATCAATGCCTTCATTAGAGGAAGCAATCAAAAATATCATTCAATTTATGGGATTACAACCATGCGAGAGATCAGAACGAGCACCTGAAGGGAAAAATTCACATGTGCTTCTATTAGCTGGTGTATATAGAGGAGGACATGATGTTCTAGTTAGGGCTAAATTGGCTTATAATGAAGGTGATGTTGCAATGCAATTGACTATTCGAAGTTCAGATTCCATTGTTCCACAAGTAATTGCGCAGGCTGTCGGTTAATTTCTAAGCTATTTTTTATATAAATGTTTAAGTAAATATTCGAGAATATTTAATTTATTTATTTGTGGATTTTTAAATTTTCAGCTCTTTTTTCAATTATTTTTAAAATTTTAATTAATAAATCGTATGAAATCCATAATTAATTTAATCTAATTTTTTAAACAAATTAAGCAAAAATCATTTTTAAGCAACAAGTTTAAGTCAATGTGATTCATATTTTGAAAATTTTTATTTTAAAATTTAAAAAAATTAATTTTAAAAATTTCTTTATTCGTAAGTAATGAAATTTTTTCAAGTATGCTAGTTCGGAGAATTTTTTATCTACAAATTTATTTATAGCATTATTTTCGTTTTCATTGGTAATTTAATCTAGTAACCAATCTAACTTTTTTTTATCTTGCTTTATCGTTGTTTCCTTCAGCCTTACATATTAACCATAAGTTTTTTAGTTTTTTTATAAGAGACTTAAAAACTAGATTCTTCTAACTAGATTTTTTAGTTTTTAATAGATTCAAAATTATCTTTTCAGTGCCATTATCTATTTTTTCTAAAAACAGCCACCAAAAACCGTTCGGACATTGATAATTTAAGTGTTTTCTTAAGAGTTTTGTAAAAAAATGCTTTTCATCTGAATCTAAATTGAAAAAACCTTTAATTTTTTAGACAAAAAAGTTCAAAAAAATACCATAAATAACTACTTATTATTTTGATCGTAAAATCTTAAAATTAAGCGATTATTAGCCACATTTAAAGTGAATGCTAAGAAGTCATACATCATAGATTAAAGACAAAGATGAGCTACGAAATTACTGTTTAATTTAAGGAATTCTTGATTAAGACAAAAGACTAACCAGATTGGAATTGACAGCATTTAAGACAAGACTCGAACAGGGAGACATAATCCAAAATTTTAAATCAAAGAGCGGTCTAAGCACAGAAGAATAGCAAAATCCGCTTATCATCAACCATTCACTCACAAGTAATGGTCCAGCTAGAATAATTCGTGGTCATCAAAGAAGATTGATTAAATAACTAGACAAGAATGAAGCACAGAAAAAGTTTCTTGACAAATCAAGTGAAAAAACCGTAGAACAAATTACCAATTTAAGCTGTTGATGCGAAATCTAAAAATGAATCAAAAAATAATTAATTTATTTTCTTAACATCGTTGTTATTTTTAAAAATTTATGCTAAAATCAGACAGCTAAAATCATAGCAAGTTTACATGAAAACTTAAATTTAAGTGTTATACGCTCGTTTTGTTAGAATTAACCTTTTTTATCTAAAATATTTAAACCTTTAATTAAATCGATTTAATTTATCTGCAAATAACCTTAAGCAATTGATTTTTTTCCAAGGTACTTTGGTAAGCTTTGCAATTGAATATAAAAATTCCCTTCGAAACAAAATCATGAAAATATTTTTACTTGCCTTAGTTTTGCGAATTACGGGTGAGACATAAGTAAATAGACAAAAGTTAAGCTTACTTTCCCGATTAGGAAACTGATCAAATGATCTAATATATATTTATATTGAAACTACAAACCATTAGCTATAATATTGGAAAAATTTTTTTTTAAATGCCATTTTCTGTGACTCAACGAGAGAATTTTCGAAAAGCAGTCAAAAATATGATTTCACAAATGAAAAAATCTGACCATGTCGCGCATTTACAAAGCAAGGCCGCTTGCGAAGTACCATATATAATACAATCAACCGTATTCAAAATGAAGTGCCGACAAAAGACAATAAGAGAACGGGTGGTCTAAGCACCTGGACAGTTGCAAGGAAGAAAAAACTGAAAAGATTGACCAATAACCGAACTGGAGTGAGTCAAAGACGTCTAGCTAGGAAATTTTCTGTCCACCAAAGAGCAGTTGGTCGACAATTAAAAAAAATGGGTATATCATATCGAAAAGGTGAAAAAACGCCAAAATATAGTGTCGTACAGTTTGAAAAAGCAAAGCACTTGAGCGCAAAACTTTCAAATATACATAAGTATCATCGAGACTTTGACTATGTTTTTTGGTCTGAGTTAGCATCTGCTCACTATTCAAGGGACTGCATTACATGGATGAACGAAAACGTAAATTATGTGGCCACCAAATGTTCCTCAAGCACGTCCAATTGAAAATTTTTGGGGTTGTTTAAGTCAGAAAGTATACGATGGAGGTTGGCAAGCCTCAACTGAACACCAGCTGATTAGCCGAATTGAGCCGAAGTTGAAGAAATTGCACTTAAATTTTGTGAAATCGCTAATAGCGGGTGTCAAAGCAAAGCTCAGAAAAATCGGCAACGTTGGAGTTTTTTCTTTATTTAAAAATCGTAATTCTATAAAAAAATAAATCCTTTACCTTATAAAAAAAACATTAACTTAATATCATTTTAAATTTTGAGTTATTCACTTTTAATTTTTGTCCATTTACTTATGCCTCACCCGTTATTTTCCTAAATTTTTAATAATCTTCTATATGCTGTTTATGCTGTTTGTATTTTTTATATTAGTTTGTTAGCTATGAGTAAAAATATCCAATGCAGTAATTATTTTCACTCACTTACTGTGTTTGCCTTTTTTACAAAGGTGTCTCAAACAAGTCGAAACTTCACCGTCGAATATTCACCAACAAGTTAAAATGATCGGATAATTTAAAATCTTGAAAATTTATAAATAGATATTTCATCCGATAATTGTCTTATTTTTTTATACAATCTTATTAAGATTAATTAAATTCAAAATAGTCGATTTTCAAACGAACTCTAAGGATTCATACAAGTATCCTTAGCTTTTTGTCTGCATGGCAACAAAGCCTCACCGACAAAACCCAGATCTAAAGGTAAGGCTGCTTCAATTAAAACGAATGGCCTTCCAATTTAAACAATTAAAAAACAAATTTTAAATGTAAAAATTAAGCTTAGCAAATTTTCAAAATTTCTATTTTCTTTTAACATTGTTTTATTAATTAATTAAAATTTAAAAAAAGTTTTATTAAGTTAAGACAAAGATTTACACATCAAAAATAATTTTTTATAAAAAGTTTATAAATTTTTTATTGAGGTGCCGATTTAAATTTTAAGCATAAAAACTTAATATTTATTAAAAAGAAAAGTAAAAACAAAAAATTTGAATTGAAATTCTTTTTTTTTAGCTAAGGTTTTGCTTTTTTAATTTAATTAAAAAATTTAAAATAACAAATTTTGATTCTAAAATTTTCATGCCTGTTTGATTGAATCTTATCTTGAATAATTGTTTTTCTTATTTAATTAAAAAAGATCAATTTTGTTTGTCCGTCTAAAACTTAGTCGGATAGTTTGGTTCTTAAAAATTTTTGCTAGGTGTTGGAACACCAATTTAGAATTTTTTAATGTTACGTCAATCTACATGACAATATTTTAAATATTATTTTATTTTAAGAATTTATTGAATCAATAAATTACAATTAAGTAATATTATTTAAATTTTTTAAATGTTCTATCCTTGTTTCCAAAATTTTTATTGTTGTTTCAATTATTGTTTCCAATGAGTAGAAGTATTTCTCAAAAAAAAACAGAGACCATTTTCTCATTTCAACTATTTTTTCAGGAGATATTTCTCTTAAAATAGAGGTAACTTGCATCAATTCGTTTTCTTTAATCCTTATTATTGCTTTGTGCCAATCAATTAGCTCAGAAAATGGCAAGATCCATCCATCACTTGAGACTACTGCAATACAACCAACTTTAAGCGCTTCTAAAAATCTGTAAGTGCCTAGTCTTCTTCCTCTTGGAATTAAACAAAATGTCGAATTATTTAACAAATCATTGTAGTCATATCTGTCATAATTTAGATTGTCTTCATCGCATCGTTCATCTTTATACTTTGTCCAAGCATATCCATGCTTGCAAGTAGTTAGCAAAATTACATCTCTATGATTATTTAAATGATAAAGTTTATTTCTAACATCTTTACCTATTCCATGCAAATATCTTTTTCCTTTAAATGTGAGAAAATATTTTTTTTGACAATTATAAAAATTTGAATCTTTGATTTTATTTAATTTTGAGTTGTTTAATGGAAAATCAGCATGGACAAGAGGAAATGATATGTCAAAATTATTACGGAAATTTTTTTCTGAAATAGATGATTTAACTAAAATTGTTTTTTGAGTATCAAAACTTAATTGCTCTCTATAATTAGGCCAAGTTCCTGAATACATGTTAAAAATTAGATGATTCTTTCCTTGATTCCAATATTTTAACTTTTTGAAAAATGATCCAGCGTTTTTAATAAAATTGTTGCTAAGTGGATCTTGGTCTATTGTATCAATGGCTGGAATAAATATACATGCTTTGCTTGGATTTCGGGTATAATATTTTGATTTTTTTAAAATTGATAAAATGTTGCTATATATTGGCGATTTGATTACAACTGGATGCTTATAAATGAAAATTTTAAACTTTTTACATTTTGTTAGATTAAAACATTCTTTAAACGAACAATGGTCGTTTCTGGCAGCATAAATTTTAGACTCACTAATGGAAATGTTTGTTATGCTCACATTCTGTTTCTTGTTTGAAATTTTGTCATAGGCTGTGTAGCATAAAAAAATAAAAATTAAGCATTTGAAACTCTTCTTTTTAAGAATTTGAATAATCATTAGCAATTCTATTTAGAATTGTACAATTAGTTTTATTAATACTTAACACAATTGTTTCATTAAAATGCTGCCATTTTAGACAATACTTTAGTTTAGTAATTCGATTATATAAAATGAAAAAACTTTTGACCTAATGTATAATTAAAAATACTTATTGGCATTTTTTTTGTCTTTATTGACCAGAATAAATCAAATAAAACCATAAAAACAAAGTAGACTAACATATCATATCTATTGAAAATCCGATCCTTTGAATAAACGCTTGTTGACAAGAGCTCTGGGTTAAGTTCTATTAAGTTGATAAACAGGTAAAAAAGAAATGTAATACTTAGCACTATTATATTTTCATGTGTAAAAGCAAACACAATTTTTTAATTATTTATCTTTTAGAATAAAATTAAATCATTTAATAATTGTAAAAAAATTGTCTAAAATCAATTAAAATACAAAATTCGAATTTAAATAAATTAATTAAATACACATTAATAAATTAAATTTTTCCTTTTATTAAATGTGAATATCTTGTGCATTGTGACCGCTTTGAAATGTTTTATTTAATTTAAACTAAAATCAATATTTTTTATAAATTTTCTTTTGACTAAGAGGCTTTTAATTAATAATCTTGCAAGAAAAACTTTTGAAATTTAGATTAACATTCACAATGACTTTTTTTTTATCCTATTCTATCCTAGTGGATAATTTTATCCTATTCTATTCTATCCTATTCTTTGTAAAGAGCTCATCTTCTTTTCAAGCACCTTTTTGAGCAACAACTCCGATCTGACACAGAGGCTACTGCATCGAGTTGATCATCTACACTGCAAATTTTACCCAGTCAAAACCGGTCCCCCATTTTTTGATGAAAGGGGTTTAAACAAGAGCCCCGTATTGCAGAGATATTTTGAAGATTTTTCCACTCTCAGCGGGTTTTGAACGCTCGATCCTCTGATTGCATGACTAACACACCAACCGCTCGGCTATACGGGATTTCAATGACTCTTAAGGGCCACTCAATTATGGATTTTTGAAAAAAATGGTTATTTGTCTATTGTCTTCCTATTTTCTATTTTATTCATAGATATCTAGTGAGAAATGATCTAATGAAAACTTTTTTAGTGATAAATAAAATTTCAATAGATTAAATTAAAAAACAATAAAAATAAAATCATATCCTTTTAAATTGGAGATTAATTTCAAATATTGAATCAAAATGTTGTTATTAACTTCAACGTTTTTGAAATTTATAGACCATAAAGTAAATTTTTTTCCTATTTCATTTAAAAAATTACTTAAATACTTAAATCTAAAATTTTATTAATTTAATTTCTTTTTAAATTTAGTTACATAAAATATTTTTTCGTATTATGTTAATTCTAAATTAATCAGTTTAAATTAGACTTATTTAAGTTTTTTTTTTAATTTTATTAATAGAAATTTAAAATAAAAAATATTCTAAAAATTATTTATTCAGTAAGACTCCAATTTTTAAATGTGTAATTAATTTTTTTGACATGTTCTTTTTCTAATTGTCCAACTACTTTAACTGGTTTTGGTGGATGTATTTTTCGTCCACAATATCCATCTTTTCGCTGCCATAAACCACTTCTTGGTCTGTAGCCTAAATCTCTGGTGTCGACTGGATGGCTGAGCTTTTCGTCTTTGTAAGTTGCATGAGAAACTTGACCAACAGTTACCATACAATATTTATCTAAAGATATCTCTAAACCAGACGGTAATTTGATAATAATTCTATCATTTATTTGATTAACTACTTCAGCAGAACTTCCTGCAGCTCTGCAAAATACTGCTCCGTAACCGGGTGTAGGCTCTATATTGTGTACAACTGTACCCAGAGGTAGAGCCCCGCATGGATAAGCATCTCCTTCAAAAGCTTTGACTGGAATTCGAGGTATTTCTCCTGACGTTCTAATTAAATCTCCGACTTTCATATTTTGTGTGGCTAAAATGTATCGTTTGATATCGGCATGAGCTACCAAAGCCAGGTACGAAGTACGGTCTCTTGTTTTAATAATGTCAATTACTTTTTCTACCAAAGGAGGACCCGATTTTGGTCCAATTCTTTTGAAATCGACAAAATGCCAATATATTGGCAAACCACCACCAACTCTTTTGTAAAGCCGTTCCCTTGTCTCTATGTCATAACCTCCGGTGCGACGCGTCGGAAATGGTTCTGTGGTATACTTTTCGGGAATTTTTTCAACATAAATTCTATGACTCACATAAAATCCGTCTTTTACTAATCGATGAGTTTTTTTTAAATCTTCAATTGTAGTCTGAACTGGCATTACAACAACATCTTTTTTCCATTCAATCTGCTCAGAATCGTCAGCTTTTGAAACAGACTGTTGTTTGAACATAGAAGAAAGAGAAATATCTGCTTTCTGGCAAGAGTTAATCAGTCTATGATTTTAAGATCAAAACAGAAATAATATTGTATGATTAATTACCTTCCTAGGACAGCACTGTTTTCTGTTAAAACCCATGAGATTTTGTTAAACATTTTAAAAAAAATTTTAAATTTATTCTATTCAAACAAAAGCTAAACTTTTGATAATTCAATATTTCGAAAATTAACTTTAATGCAAATATAAGCTTACGTTTGTTTTATTTTTTAGTTTTCTTTAAAATTTTTCATTTAAGGAGAATCATTGAATTTAACATTCAAAAGCCGGAAGGGTTTTTAAACCCCTTTGATTACTTTCTTTCTTTGTTAAATTCAATCATATCTTAAATCAAAACGTTTTTTATAATTATTTAATTTTTTTTTCAAAATACTTACTGAATTAAAAATTAAATAAAATTATAAATTTTTAAAAATTTTATTCCAATAAATATATTAATTAATAAAAATTTAATTAAAATATTCTCATTTTTTCTTTTGTATTTACTATATGGATAAGATAAAGAACAATAAATACAATATATTCTGTAATTCTTTAAAAATATTTTTCTTTATTTATTTAGATCATCAAAAATTTATCAGTTTATATACCATTACTTTAATCTAAATATTCCCTAATTCATCGGTTGGGATCAAATTCTTCTCTAATTGAATAGAGTTTATGAATTAAATAATCAATGGAGAAAAAAAATTGAAAATTTTCATCATCTCCGTTTTTATTTATTTGGTACTGTTACTTCATTATTGGAATAAAGGCCTATTAGCAGTAGCAGTAACTTGTTAGTGGAAAATGTCTAGAGGAAAGTGAAAATGTACTAAAGGAGGTTTTTTAGACCCTTTTTTAGATTATTAAAACTGATTTATATTTTGATAAATTAAAAAAAAAGTTATAAAAATACAAAATTTTTTGATTCATCCTATAATCAATGTAAAAGTTAGCTTAAAGGAAGAACTAAGTATCTTCTGCCTTAACTTTTTTTCAAAAATTATATAAAAATATTAGTTTAATGTAGATTAAATAAAAATTACATTAAATGTACCAAATCATGGATAGGTGTTTTTTAGAAGACAAAAATATCAAATATTAAATGCAGATCTAATTATCATTGAAAGCACCAACGAGTGAAAAATAGTTATTTTTCTTATTTTAATCAGTTAAATCAAAATCATTTTAAATGATATGGACATGAATTTTTCTGGTATTAAACAGGATTAAATCCCCCAAAATTAAAATAAGATTATGTCAAAGATTAATATAAACACTATAAGGCCCCAAAACATAAGTTGAAGTCAGCCATATTAATTTTAACTCTAATAACTACTGTCAGATTTAATCATTCTTAATGAATAAAATAAACCTGAAAAATTTTCTTACAATATTTTAAGCACCAATAAAAGTAATTCGATATGGTTCTTCTAATGTTAAATGCTCAATATTTAGATTAATTTTTAATCAGCTTTAAAAAAATCATTAAATTTTCATCATCATTTTTTTTCAATTTTTTAATTAGCTCATTAATATGAAGAATTCTTATTCTTATAAATAAAGAACTATCAATGTCAAAATTAATTTGTCTAATATCAAAAAAATATCAGCATAGGTATGTGACTTTAATTTTGCATTAATTAGAAGTCATCGTTAATTAAAAAAAGAATTTTTTTATAATTTTAAAAAATATAATTTCTTTATTTATAAAATAATACTTTATTCATATATAAAAACAAATTTGGAATAAGTTGCCAGACTGCAATCAGTCTAAACAGCTTTAAAGCGGAAATTGGGTGAGGTTTGGATGCCATAGTTCATTAGAACTTTGCTTGGAATAGCTCCATGCTGCAGCAACTACTACTTACTAAATTTATTGTGTTAAATTAAATGCCTTGTTTACTTTAAATTAAATTAATTAATTTTAAATTGTTGATTGATAAAATTATTAGTGATTAATTTATCACTTTATAACTTAAGCTAAAAAACTTTAAAAAAATACTTTTTTTGAATATTTTTAAAAGCATTCTTCACATGAAATATTTAATTTAGATAGGTTGATTTTAAAAATATCAAATGATGACAAACATGGATAATTTGCGAAAAAGAAAATAAAAATCTAAATTTTGTTTATCAAGCAAACATGAACTTAGATAGTTTACTATTCGTGGCAAGCAATTAATCGGATAGATTAGTCTAGTAACAAAAAAACTAATTATAACTAATAGCAAAATTTTATTAACAAAGACTAGTTGAAATTAAAATTCTTGATCAGATATATACTTGAACTCGAAAAATTTATCTTGAATTAATTCTAGCTTAAATATAACACATAAAAATCCGTGCAACTCAAAAAGGTATAATGATGATGATGGCAAAGCCCTCCTTTATGTCAATTTCATTTTAGCCAAGAAAATTTTTTTTCCTGTACGTGTATAAACTAATTTGCCAGCATTCAATTTTTTTTTCGAATCAAATTCTATAAAGTTGTTTTCATATCATTTAATTTTGAAAATTTGCACGATGCATTCATTTGAATTTTGCGTCTACATATATGTGTGTGTGTGGCTTAAACTTATTTATGCCAACACATCATCATCATCATCGACAACATCAACATTTCTTTAGTTTATCCACTCTGTTTAGTTTGCCAAATTTAAAATATAAAATCAAATGAATTTCAACAAACATAAAACTTAGTTTAGAATTTTGAAAATTTTTCTATTCTTATATTTAGAACGGTGACGTTTACACAAAAAATATTTTTTCTTTTTAGATAAATATTTTAGACGTGTTGAATAAGGGACAAAGGATATCGATTTTTAAAAATGGGCAGTAAGCATCCTAAATTTAGATGAAACAATTAGAATAAATTTAAAATTTTTTTTTTCTAGTTAAATTTTTGGAATTTGTCAAACCGTTTTGTCAAGTACTACCTGAGATCCAAAAACCGGAAAGAAAAATTCAATTCAAGGAAAAAGTTCTATGGACAGCAATTACTCTATTCATATTTTTAGTATGTTGTCAAATACCCTTATTTGGCATCATGTCATCTGATTCGGCCGACCCGTTCTACTGGATGCGTGTAATTTTGGCTTCGAATAGAGGTACTCTCATGGAATTGGGTATTTCTCCCATAGTCACATCTGGTTTGATCATGCAGCTGTTGGCTGGTGCCAAAATAATCGAGGTAGGCGACACTCCAAAAGATAGAGCGTTGTTTAACGGCGCTCAAAAACTCTTTGGAATGATTATCACCGTAGGTCAAGCCATTGTTTATGTAATGACTGGTATGTATGGAGATCCGGCTGAAATTGGCTTTGGCATCTGCTTCTTGATTGTTGTCCAAGTAATTTAAACAAAAAAATAAAAATTTAATAAAATTTTTTTAATTCGTTAAAATTAAGCTTTTCATTGCTGGCTTGATTGTGTTGTTATTAGACGAGCTGTTACAAAAGGGCTACGGTCTAGGCTCTGGTATATCATTGTTTATTGCCACAAATATTTGTGAAACTATTGTTTGGAAAGCGTTCAGTCCAGCAACTATAAATGCTGGACGTGGAACTGAATTCGAAGGAGCCATTATTGCTTTGTTCCATCTATTGGCCACCCGTAATGACAAAGTTAGAGCATTAAAAGAAGCCTTTTACAGACAAAACTTGCCAAATTTGACCAATTTGTTGGCCACAGTTTTAGTATTTGCTATTGTAATTTACTTCCAAGGATTTAGAGTTGATTTGCCAATCAAATCAGCCAGATACAGAGGTCAGACCAGCTCCTACCCGATCAAGCTCTTCTACACAAGCAACATACCTATTATTTTGCAAAGTGCTCTTGTTTCCAATTTGTACGTCATTTCTCAAATGTTGGCAGCCAAATTTTCGGGCAATTTCTTAGTCAACTTGCTAGGCGTTTGGGCTGATGTTGGAGGTGCTGGCTCAGCTAGATCATATCCAGTCGGAGGTCTTTGCTACTACCTGTCGCCGCCAGAAAACTTACAAGCTATGGTTGAAGATCCTGTTCACGCTCTTTTGTACATCGTGTTCATGCTAGGCTCATGTGCTTTCTTCTCTAAGACCTGGATCGATGTGAGCGGATCAAGCGCCAAAGATGTTGCTAAACAATTGAAAGAACAACAAATGGTAATGAGCGGTCATCGCGAACAATCGATGATCCACGAGCTAAACAGATACATACCAACAGCTGCTGCTTTTGGTGGTCTCTGCATCGGAGCTTTGTCTGTGTTGGCTGACTTTTTGGGTGCAATTGGCAGCGGAACTGGTATCCTATTGGCCGTCACTATCATCTATCAATATTTCGAAATATTAGTTAAAGAGCAAAACCAAGTCGGAGGATTGAATACATTATTTTTCTAAATGAATTTCGGAATAATTTTTCGATAAGCTTAAAATATTAGAAATGTTTCGTCGAAAAATGTTCAAAATATCGTTATAAATACAAATTTGATTCTTCTTCTTCTTCTTCAACTATTTTCAATCTTTGGTGTATTTTGTTGTACTTCGATTGGGTTTCTCTTTTTCTTTTTCTATGAAAAAAACTTGCTGTTTATTTGTTTTATTTTCTTCTTTATTTTTTTTTGAATTTTAGTCCTGATTGATTTATATTTTTATCAGAGTCTATTTTCTTTTAGGATTTTGTATAGAGCTAATGTTTGTTTCGGGTTTTATCAGATTTTTTTAAAAAATTGTATAAAAATTATGAAATAAACCTAAATTGCTCAGTACAAGATGCATAAAAGAATTTAGAAGCTGATTAAAATTTATTTTTAAAATTATAATATTAAAATAAACAAATAACGATATATTTTTTTTTCTAAACTTGATTCTAATTAAATTTTAAACAAAAATAAAATTTTAGGTCTAAAAAAAAAATTAAAAAATAGCTATTTTAATTGTTATTGTTATTACTATTTTAAAAGTCAATTGAAAAAATTAATTGTTTTTAAATCAAGATTAAGTTAACGAATTTCAAAATTGTGATTTAATTTTTTTTTAAAAATTTCAAAAATTACTTCATTTTCTAAAAGCTGTATTTTAAAAATCTATTTATTTTAGTCCATCATTTTTTTAAATTTTAATTTAATCGAAAAAAAATTCTATAAAAACTATTTTTTAATTGCTTAATTGAAGTTAAAAAAAAATATCTAAATAATAGTATCTAGCAAAAAATTAACCTATGATTGAAACCAATTGTTGAATCTAATTCTAATTCTTAAATGTAAAATTCGCAAGCTATAATTTTTCATATTTTAAAATAAGTTCATTTTGGTTCGAATAATAGGATTTAAGACAGTTTTTTAAAAATTTGTAAACTTTTTATCTATTTTGCTTGACTAATTCATTGATCTGCTAACTAAATTAATAGTTTTTAATTAAATATCGAGCGTTAGCTCCTTCAGAAAAAAATAAAAATAAAATTTAATCAAAATAAAATAATTAAGATAAAAGTTAAAAATAAAATAAGAATTAAAAAATATAGTTAAATAAAGCACTATACTGCAGTAACTACTAATACTCCTACTAAATAAATGAAATGTCAAAAGAAAATAGAAAAAAAAAAAGAGACAAAAGTTACTTCAGTTTAGTTTGCAGAGAAAAAAGAATCTATGACAAGGTAATAATTACACAATGGAGTTGGATAGTTAACAAATCTAGATTCGAAACCTCGTTTGTATTCATTTACCAGTCTAAGAAGTAAATAAAATTCTTGATGGGGTGTCAAACCTTAGTTTAAGAATGGATCGAACTGCTGAGTTTTGTTTTTTAATGTTGGTATCAGATAAAGAGTTTAAACAGGGAAAATTATAGTCTAAAATGGAATCAATAAGCGATTTATATAAATTTCCAAGTGTTTTGTGATGTAGGCGCCAGTTTTTATTAGATAAAATTTAATTAAATTTAGCCAGAGTTGCAACGCTCTTTTAATTCATCAATCAATGGACTAAAGGTTAGCTGTGAGTCAAATCTGATGCTTAGGAATTTAATTTCATCGTGTCGCTTTAAATTGTCCCTTTATATTTTCAAATCAAGACTGAGCTCTTCTCTTGTTGATTTTGTGAATATCAAGATTTTTCAATTGAAATCTTCATTTTTCATTTTGTTAACCATGGATTCAATTCTTTAAGATAAGTATTGATTCTAAGTTGATTTAAATTTATAGATAAAAAAAGTCATCAGCGAAAAGAAGAGATTATTCATTATTTGTTTTATCTTTTCTTGGTATATCATTAATAAAAATACTAAATAAGAGTGGGCTAATTACTGAGCATTGTGATACTCCGGCTTTGATTGGGAAATCATTACTATTTTGTCCATTCACATTTACACAAAACGATCTTGAGTTTAGAAAGGATCTGATCCAAGAAATTAAGTACTTAGGCAATTGCATTTTGATCATTTGGTACACAAGTCCATCATGCCAGACTCTGTCAAATGCTTTTGATAGATCGAAAAAAAGACAGCATATTTTTTTTTCCTGTAAAACGATTCTGATATTTTTTGAATAAGAAAAAAGAGATTGTCCGCTGTGCGTCTATGTTTTCGGAATCCAGATTGCTCTTGAATGAGTGAAAAATTTTCCTCAATGTATTTGTAAAGCCTTGTATAAATTATTCGTTCAAGTAATCTGCCAAGACAACTAGTCAAGTTCAAAATTTATCTTTAAATTTATTTGGGCCAGTATAAACGATACCACATATATTAAATAAAATTCCCCAGTTATTAAGATTTTACAGAAAAAACTTAATAAACACCAAATTAAATAAGAAAACACTAATATTTATTTTTTTACCTTTATTTGATTAAAACTTCACTTATTATTAAAAAGTACAGCAATTTTTAAACTTTGACACTTATTAATTGAATTTTCTTTAATTAAAGTAATTTTGGAAATATAAAAAGCAACTTTTTCAGTCAAAATTTTAGAAATACAATTTAATAATACAGCCCAAGACGCTGAAGTATTATCAAAAAACAAGAGTTTTCATAAAACAAATAGACTTGCCAACAGTGATAAACATGTCTACAACTGCAAACATAAAAAAAAGGATGCAAAAAATTCTTTTTTTTTAAATAAAAAACGGTGAGACAAGTGGCATAATTTACGTAGTTAAAGACATTCGTAAGAACAAGTTTATTTAGACGAGTCAATGGACTTGAAAACAAAAATGTTAATACTAAAGATAATATTTTAACTAAATGAAACTTAAACAGGATAAAAAAAATCAAAAAAATCTTTAGTAAAATTTATTCTTCAAATAAAAAAATATTTCGTAAAATAAACATTAAACAACTTTAAAAAAAAAGAACTCTTTAAACAAAGGCTTGAATTCAAAAAAAAAAAACCTTAAAATTCTCTTTTTCCAATTAAATAGGACAAAAATATACGTATATACATCAACGGGATGTTTGAATACATAAAACTCTAATAGATTATCGAAAATGTTTTAACACAGCAATTTACATAATAAGTTGCTCAACGAGAATGTTCAATCGACTTGTGGTACCTTCAGCACAATCAAGTGATCCATTAACATAGTTTCCATACGCTTTGGTAGCTAATATCCTGAGTATGGGTAGTTTAAGTAGTAGTTTACCGTATCTTCTTCTCTCATGCGGATATCTTGAAATTGTGTATTTTCTCAATGAATCCAAAAATCTGTTCTGCAGTGTGGTCACTGAT
>PJRA01000412.1:1805415-1816277 GCA_016987375.1 Brachionus koreanus
CTTTTGGTGCAACTAAGTATGTTGCAGTTTGTTGCACTTACAGAACTAACTATAAGCCTTCAGGAAAAAAGTTCTTAGATTTTTTAGCATTTTTTTTGTATTATTTGTTTATCTTGTACCAAATTGCACAAAACTCAATATTTGGAAAAGTTAACTTAAAAATTCAAATAATTATTATTAACTTTAAGCTAAAATTGCGAGTTTAGCTTTAATTTTAATAAGATTGAATATTTTTATTAAAATAAGTGAAAATAATGGAAATAATAATTTTTTTCCTAAATTATATATTCAGGATTTGGATTGATTAAGGAAAAAATTTATTTTTGCAATAAATGTATTTATTAGATTTGTTAAAAAACTATTCATATTCTAGCATTAAAAGTCAAATTAGATTTGAATTTAAAATTTTGAATTAAAGACAACAAAATTTTTCAAATTTAAGACGAAAAAAAATTTCTTTTAATCAAAATAACTAATGTTAATAAATTGACATTTTAAAAATGAGCAATCTAACTTTTAAGATATTTTTTTCTCTTAAAATAGTAATAATAATTCATTAAAATTTTTTGCCAAAATAGTAACTCATTTTTTGTTGTAATAATTTTTTTCAATTGAGAAATAAATAAAATAAAGATATTTAAAAAAATTTCTAAAACAAAGTTCAATTATTTTTGATAAATCATTTAGCAAATTTTCAAAACTAAAATTGCATGCACATTATGCTCGTAATTATTTATTCTTGTACTTTGATTTAAACTCTTAATTTTATAAATATATTTTTTTTTAGAACAAAATAAAATAAAAAATTATACAACAAAAAAAGTAATTATATAATATCACAAATGAATTTGGTAAAGCTTAACAGTGTAACTCGCGTATTCCGGCTAGTAACTCGTAGCCATGTAACCACACACTACACAATCAAACCTCGGGATCAAGACGAACGATGGAAGGACGTCGATATGTCACGAGTTTCTGATCAAACTGATGTGATGATAGTGGGTGGGGGCCCGGCTGGTTTATCAGCAGCAATTCGAATAAAACAGCTAGCTAATAAAGAAGGAAAGGATCTTAGAGTTTGTCTTGTGGAAAAAGGTCCATACATAGGTGCACATACTCTGTCTGGTGCCTGTATTGAAACCAAGGCTTTGAACGAATTAATTCCTGATTGGAAAGAAAAAGGGGTATTTTTAAGAATTTTTTTAAAATATAAAAATTTTATTTAAATTCAAAGGCTCCATTGAATAATCCAGTAAAAAAAGATCGTTTTTCTTTTTTGACTCAAAATTCTCGAGTTCCTATTCCAATATTTCCAGGTCTACCAATGTACAATCATGGCAACTATATTGTTCGATTGGGAAAATTTGTTCAATGGCTAGGCGAACAAGCCGAAGCTGAGGGTGTCGAGTTATATCCTGGTTATCCAGCGAGCGAGATATTATTTCACCAAGACGGTTCGGTAAAGGGCGTTGCCACAAGTGACGTTGGCATACACAAGAATGGTGCACCTAAGGAAACATTTGAACGTGGTATGGAGTTTCATGCAAGGACAACAATTTTTTCCGAAGGATGTCACGGTCACTTGGCCAAACAGCTGTATGATAAGCTAAGCTTAAGAGAGAATTGTGAACCACAAACTTATGCCATCGGCCTTAAAGAGCTTTGGGAAATAGATCCCAAGGTTTACGAAGAAGGTTTGGTAGAGCACACAATTGGTTGGCCTTTGAATGCTTCGACTTACGGAGGATCATTTATCTATCACTTTAAAGATGAAGACAAGTGTCTTGCGTCTTTTGGTTTGGTAGTTGGTTTGGATTATGAAAATCCATATATTAGTCCTTTTCAAGAATTTCAAAGACTTAAAACTCATCCACATTTGAGGAAAATATTTGAAAATGGAAAACGGATCGGTTATGGTGCCAGAGCTCTTAATGAAGGTGGATTTCAATCGATACCTAAATTGACATTTCCCGGTGGTTGTTTGGTAGGCTGTAGTCCTGGTTTTATGAACGTTCCGAAGATAAAAGGAACTCATAATGCTATGAAGAGTGGTATTGAAGCTGCAGAAGCTGTTTATAACTTATTGACTAGTACAGATCCTGAAAAAGGCTTCGAAACAGGATTAGAGCCAGTTGAGTATGAGAAAAAAATGCGCGACTCGTGGGTTTGGAAAGAGCTCGAACAAATAAGAAACGTTCGACCATCTTTCCATTCGCCTTTGGGAATTTTTGGAACTATGGCCTATACAGCTATATTTTCTCTTTTATTAAAAGGAAAAGAACCGTGGACTTTTTCACATCAAGGTGCCGACTATGGTAAATTAAAACCAGCAGCTCAATTTAAACCAATTGAATATCCAAAACCAGATAATAAAATTACATTTGACCTATTGTCCTCAGTGGCGTTGACAAACACAAATCATGACCATGATCAGCCATCTCATTTGACATTGAAAAATGATTCCGTTCCTGAGGAAAGAAATTTGGCCATTTTCGATGGACCTGAACAGCGGTTTTGTCCGGCAGGTGTTTACGAGTATGTTCCTACTGATGACGGCCAGTCGAAACGTTTACAAATAAATGCACAAAATTGCATTCATTGTAAGACATGTGACATCAAAGATCCAAGTCAAAACATTAATTGGGTAGTGCCGGAAAGTGGTGGTCCTTCTTATCAAGGAATGTAAAAAGTTAATTTTTTAATTATTATGATGAAGCAAAATAAATTTTTTAATCTAATGTTTTTAATTTGATTTTTTTGGATTCAATTGGTATAATCAATTCAATTCAGGATTTAATTCAGTTTGTTGATAAAATTATTATAGTAAATTTTATTTCAATTTTTTTAATTAATTAATAAAAAAATCGCTATGAAACTATTTTTGATTTTTTTTTGATAATTAAAAAAATTTGGTTTTGTATTCTTCATAAAAAAATGCCTTTATTATTTGAAAAAACAGAAATTAAATTTCTCATATTTATTATTAGTAAAATTATTTTGTTTTAAAAAAATTCATTCAATTTGATATTTAAGTATATTACATCCCATGTTATTATTTCATTAATTTTAAGACCATTTCTTTAAACACTGAGTTTTATTATCAAATATTTACATTTATCCTAACATAAAATCAAAACCGGTTTAAAATTTTAAAAATTTTGAAGATCTAAATTTTTGAATTTCAAATACCAATTTTAAAATAAAATAAAAAAGATTAATATTTTTTTTTTAAAAATCAATTTTCTGGATATAAAAGTAAGAAAAAAATTAATATATCCAATATTAAAAGTTAGAGAATTTAAAAAATTAATTTAAATATTTTTTGAAAACACTACGACTCAATATTAATCCTTTCCTATTGAAAAAATTCGAAAACCAACCATTGGAAGTTCCAATTTTAAACATTTTAATTCAACATTTGACTCAGTGGTGTTTTCATATAATCTTTATGAATTTTCAAAAACACCGGATAGTTGAAATATTTCTCCAACTATCGAATTTACAGATTAGACGCGGAAAATATGATTTATCAACAATATAATCTCTTGCATATTTTTTTCGTTTCAATTTTTTAATTTAATATTTTTTATTCAAACGTCTTCTATCAAGTCTTCTATCTTCTATTCCACTTTAAAATAATTGATTACTTTCAATCAAAGCTACAATTTGCAGTTAAAACTTTTTGGGCTTATCTTTATCTTTTTGCTTGTAAAAGTTAATGAGAAACAATATAAAGTAAAATAATAATGGATGAAATGTTTAGTGGACATAAAAAGGCATTTTAAAATAAATTATTAAAATTTTAAAATAAAATAACAATTCAAAATTAATTTAAGTATTTTGTTTTTAAACTTATTTCTTCAAGCGTCTTGCAAATAATAAAAATATTTAAGTGTTAAATTTCAATTGAAAGTGAATTTATGTAAATATAAGTCAAATGGATACACTTTTCACTGTATCGTATATTTTAGTTATTTTGTAAACGAAACATACTTAGTTTTTTATTGAATTGAGCATTTATTTCAGCTAAAGAAAATTTTTCTTGGATTTATTTAAATAAAAAGTAATTTTCCATTGAAAAGTTAAGCTATTTTTGATATGATAAAAAATATTTTTTAGTTACATATTAGCTATGTCTTATTCAGCTTACCAAACAATCCTAAAAAATATTTCCTAATAAATATAACTACATTTTAAAATAAACTTTTATTTTGATTTATTATTTTATTAATAATTTAAAATAATTAATACTTAAAACAAATATGAACACCGTACTGTAAAGTATCTACAAATATCGATAAAAGAGAGAAATACGAAAATATTGTTACTAAACCACCAACTGCTCAACGAGAATGTTCAATCGACTTGTGGTACCTTCAGCACAATCAAGTGATCCATTAACATAGTTTCCATATGCTTTGGTAGCTAATATCCTGAGTATGGGTAGTTTAAGTAGTAGTTTACCGTATCTTCTTCTCTCATGCGGATATCTTGAAATTGTGTATTTTCTCAATGAATCCAAAAATCTGTTCTGCAGTGTGGTCACTGATGTTCGATCTTGAAGACCTTTGGCATCGGAAAATGTCAACACAATGGCACATAAAGCGCTAAATTCGTTCAAATCCATAGTTAAGTCTTGCATTTGAGCAATAAAGTCAATCGAGCCACAAATCAAGTCTTGGCCCCATCCAAGCTCTGCAGCAGAATCTTTGTTCAAAATAATGTGCTCGGCTATTTTGACACAATCAAGAAACGATTGTGATCGAAAGGCCAATCTCAAAAAACTCAATTCCATGAATGAGGAATAAAGCATTGCTTTTCTATCATCAACTGAATAGTCTTTGAATCCAGGCAACATGCATGCCCATTGAATTATTAGACGTATCTCTTCCAAACAATATTCCAACAGAGCTCCAACATCAAGTGGAACCGATCCATCATACTCAAAACCAGCTGGTTTTGGCATCAGATCAGCTTTGGCCTCAATCAAAACAGCCATTGTGTCATCACAATGAGGTACTCCATTTGGACTGTATGCGATGTCTCTGATCAATGCAAAGTCTTGTGAAATTTTCATTCGTTTATTTACTCTTACTTGATTTAAAAAAAAAGTAATTATTATTCATTTTTTTAAATTAATTATTATTTTGATTAATAAATTTTTTTTCTTATTTTTGATTAAAAATTTTAATTAAAAAAATTGTCTCTCAACTAACATGGTGTATTTCGGTCTTCTCGAACTGCTTCTCTTTTCATTCCTACAATAAGACATTTTTGAAATCTACAAAATTGACAATGATTTCTTGTTTGTTTGCTAATCATACAATTTTGATACTCGCGACATTTATACACTAATGCTTTTTGAACAGTTCGTTTGAAGAATCCTTTGCATCCTTCACAACTGTATACACTGTAATGATAGCCACTTCCTTTATCACCGCAAATCGCACATGCTCCAAGTGGTTTCAAAGTTGAATTATCAATTTCAAATAAATTGTCTGTTGACCTATTATCATTACTATTGTTGTTTGTTAGGACATCTCCTCCTGTTATTATTATTGTACCACCACTTGTCTCTGTTTCTTCTTGTACTATTCTTCCTTAAAAAAATTTTATTTTAAGAATAATCTTTTTTATAATGCTTGTTTATAGATACCGTTAAAATTGTTGGAATTTGAAGACGAAGCAATTAAAAATCGAATTGTATTTCGATTAGTGTCAATTTTATTGTTTAAATTGTCAACCTGTGGTTGAAGTATAAGTTCCTCTGTTTCATCCGATGGAGATTCTCTTGAATCATTTGAAAGCTCGATTTCTATCGGCGCTTAAAATTATAAAAATATTATTCATTTATTTTTTGTTACATGGGTAAAGGTAATTTTTCTTTAAAAATTATTTTAAATAATGGTCATGGTCGTTTAAGTTGATGGTCGTATTTTGAAATTAAAAAAATTACATAATTCATTTTGTTGTTGTGTTATGCACTCTCTGATCAAGAGTTTATTTGGCATAAGCTTGTTTTTCATTGAATTCATTGCCAAACGACTTCTCCCTGCTTTCCTCAAAATTCCGAATTTTCGAATGCATATAAGCGTGCGTTCTATCAATTATATCCTATTCTTGCAATTTTTGCATTAATGGAACGTCTAATCGTGAGTTTTTGCTTTAATTTTTAAATAAAAATAAATTATGTCAATTTTTTAACCAAGACACATGATTTGTCTTTAAAAGACTAAATAGGGTATTAATATCCACTTTTTTAAAAATTTCACTTATTTAATACAGTTTAAAAAAGGCTTACAGGATTTTAAAAAGATCAATTTTTCTTTTTAATTTCTGAAAATTTTATTTGATTATTTTGTAAATAAATTTTAATAAATAATTAGTCTTTGAAAGGTATTTTTTTTATTTTTCTAAAATATTTAAATTTTAAAAACATTTAAAAAAATAGCAACCAAATAAAAATAAATATTTATCGAAAATTCAAATTATTAAAGGTTATTTAAAGGAAAAAAAAAAATTTCAAAAATTTATTTCATTGAAAAAAAAAAAAAAATGAATGTTAATTTCTATAATTCAATTTTTTTTAGTTTTGTAAGAAATAGTATTAATAATTGAAAATTCAAAAATTTAATTTTATTTAATCAAAATTAAATAAAAAAAATATGAAAAAAGCTTCATTTATTTATAAATTATTCATTTTATTTAAAAATTATGCTTCACGTTCCACAGGAACATTCTGGGGCTCAGTTGCTTTTGTTTGGGATTGTTGCTGTTGAGTTTGTTGGCTAGTTTTTTCCTTCGAAGGCTGCTCAGCATGCTCAATCATTTCACCTCCTAATTCTATTGGTATATTTCTCTGGGATGTCTCTTGTTCTTGAAGTACAGGAGCACAAACTGATAGTTTGTGCTTATCAAAAAGACATTTGAGTTGTTTAAAATCAGTTGTCTCGGGTAAAGTTGTACGGCTAAAAAATGATGTCTTAGAATAACTATCTGGTTGTTCTTGCTTATGTTCGGCTTGGACTATCAAATCTCGATCTTTACAAGTCACTTTAATCTTTGATGGATCAATGCTCTCTGGTAAGTGAAGATCAAAAGAAACTTCTTTTCTTCCTCCTTCACCTTGTACAACTTTTGGAAGCAAAGTTTCCCTTTGAGCAGTTTCTTTGTATGGAATCTCAACTATCAATTTATCATTAGCAGTAACAAAACTAACTAATTGGTTAGTATCTATATTTTCAGGCAAGTTATAAGATTTTCGAAATTCTCTGATTGAGTAATCCTCTTCAGATTTCTTTTTTGGTTCTCCTTCACTTCCACTGACAACAAGTCTCTTTTTATCATCAGATAATTCAGTTTTAATTGATCTAGGACTAAAACCAGCCACGTCAGTTGTTACTCTGAATTTTTTAGGAAAAAGGGGTTGTGTAGATGGTAAACGCATGAATTCTGGCATATTCAACCAGTTCAAATTTCTATTCATTAAACGATCCTAATTAAAATAAATTGATTTGGTTAGTTTTAGATGAAGAAAGATAATTACTAATTCATCAAAAGGATCAAATACATCAAGTGGAAATGTTGGCAAGTCTAAACCTAAATCTCTTGGCTGCAACCATGGATCAGTTTCGAACATTGATCGAGGAAAAAGGCTGTGCTGAATCAAGGACATTTGTCTCTTATTTTTTTCTCTTATTAGTGTGAGTTTAGGAAAAATTTTCCATTTTATATTAAGCTTTTTTTGAAATTCTACAGGAATGGATAAAATTTTCTAAATTTTTGATTATTTTTAGATTTTTATTAAATTTTTTGGCAATTCAAGAATGTTTCTATTTTAGATTCAATTATTCATATAATTTCAAGATTAAGATGTTTATGGATTTAAATGAATCATTATTTAAACATTAAAATAATAAAAATTATTCATGAAAAAATAAATACTTTTTATTAAAATAAAAATAAACGAAAAATAATGCATTTCGTTCCTATCAAACTGCATCTCTTTTCATTTCTATTATGAGACACTTTTGAAATCTACAAAATTGACAATGATTTCTTGTTTGTTTGCTGATCATACAATTTTGATACTCGCGACATTTATACACTAATGCTTATTGAACAGTTCTTTGTTCTAAAATTTTTCACAATAATTAGAGTTTGCCAATAATGTTCAAAATCTGCAAAATGCACAATAGTCAAATTTGTTCAAATTTAAATTATGCTTTTTAAGATATGCAGAGTTTTAATAGTACAATCATAAATGTTATAACATGCTTTAGCCAAGAATTTGCTTTTGATCTTTAGAAAAAATTTTTAGCATTTTGATCTGATAAATTGTAATAAAATGTCATAACACCTTATTGAGCAGTTAATAAACAACAGTTTTATAGACCAAAATGAATGAAAACATTCTAAAATAATTTCAATTTTGATCGTATAATTAATAATTTTAGGTTTATATAGTTAAAAAAATTAACATATTTAAAAAAAAATTGTCAATTAAAAGATTAATACCAATGATTTTCAGTATTCTGTTCTGGACGCTGTTAATATGCGCTTTAATTTAGCAGGACGATGACATCAAACCAGGTCTGTTATAATCGAGGTGACTAATAAATCGACTTTTGAAGACAGTCATAGGAATATCAGTTTTCAAGCCAAGTTGTTTAAGTTTTTTGATGAGAAACTGAACAAGAAAAACTTACAATGACAGGAAATAAATAACAGGAAATTACAGGAAATTGTTCAAGTGTTAGTTGAAGACCAAAAAAAATTGATTATGAGCAAAGTTATTTTAAAACCTTTTTAATATGTCCTTTAAGAAAAAATGATTCAAGTCTTCATTCAAATTAAATAATTATTTAAAAACTAAAAATAAATTGCTCTGAATATTTTACCTAACAAATTTTTAATTGTTTTCAATAAATAAAGCTAATCGAACAATCTAAAGGAACAAAAAAAACAATCATTTTTTCACACTTTTATTAGATAAAAATAAATTTTTTCATTCTTCAATAAATAAGATAAAAGAATAATATTTTTATTAACTGACAATAAATTTCATATACCCAATTAATTAATTTGATTTAAAATTGAGACCTTATTTATAGTAGAAGCTATAACTAAACTTATGCCTTATTAAATTGATAATTTAAAAAAAAAAACTATACCTTGTATACAGTATCAACCGGCTGATTGTGTCCAATGACCCAAAATTTAATACAAGAATCAGAGGATGAATCAAGTGATAAAGAGTTAGAAATCCCTACAAAAAAGCAAAATTCTCAGAAAATAAAAATTTTGGTCTATCTTTTTCTGAATGGCTGGAATAAGTTGATGCAATGGAAGCTCATTTTAGCGAAATTTTAAAAATTAGAGCAAATGGTCAACTCAAAAACAAAAATCCAAAAATGGCAATTTAATTTAAGTCTACAAACAAAGAGACTATTTAAAAATATCGAAAATATGTAGTTATGTATCTAGTAGAAAAATGAACGATTTAAAATTACAAATATTTATGGCATTTACTATTATAATTAATAATTATTGTATTTTACAAAAAGTTTAGTATAATCGATTCCCGCTCAGTTACTAATAAAATTTAAATAAAGTATATTAAAGTGTCTATAATAGTATATATTTTCTCCTAAAATTTAAAAATTATTTTGGACTTATTAGTAGGTCATTAATCTATCGCCAGAAATAGCTGCAAAATTAATTTCTGTACTGTACTATTTCGGTTGATTATATTCTCAATAAATTCAGACAAAGAACGAGTTTTGAAAAATTTTAAATTTTATTTTTTTTCAAAGGAGGTAAAAATAAACAAAGCTAAACTAATGAGCATCAGGAAATGGATATTTAAAAAAAAATAATTATATATTATAATTAATACAAAAAATAAATTTAGTTCTAAATCAATTTAACTAGGTATTTTTCAGAAAAAAAAAATTTAATTCTTTTAAATTGCGTTGATTCTCAGAATAAGGTTCGATTCTGGTTTGAAATAATTATTTTCAAATCGAAAACCTTTTTCCTTATATTTATCTAGGAATTCGTTCGTTGGTGTTCGATTTTCAGAAATCAAATTTCCGCCGTTTTCAAACCAATCTGAGCATTCTATGATATTTTTGCTGTATGAATAAACTATTTTGCAACATTCTAAATCATATGTGTTGACCAGTTGAATTCTATGATTTGGTGATTTTGAAAAATTCACATAAGTAAAATAAACATTTGCTGCCTTTCCACTAGATAGTTGAATTGATTTTGAAGCTAAAACAGCTTGTGGAGCAATTGTTCCCTTTATTATTAAATTTAGAAAAAAAAATAAAAAAAAATTTATTTACTAGTTGTTTAAATTGAGCTGATCTAAATTTTTCATTCAAAAACATATTTAAAAATGCTTCAGTTGGGACGAAGTTGCTTCCAGTAAAAATGTAAATATCAGGGTCTGTGATTTGTCCATTTTTTTTAATAAAAAATCCACCACAAATGCACGAATATTTAAGCTTTTCACTCACAACAACTTCATCGAGTATTGATTTTGAATAGATTCTGTCAAAGTTAAATTGAACATTATATCTTGTTATCAAATCGTTTGAAATCGATTGAACTAAATACAAATATAAATAATGGTTAGCATAAAATAATTTAATATTAATTAACACTCAAAGGACCGCGGTGTCAATTTGACACTTTTTCGCTCTTTTGATGAATTTTTTTTATTATTAAATGCTTTTTCCCAAAACTTTTTTATTAATTCAAATTTAAAACAACAAAACGAAATAAAAATTTTAAAATTTAACTTTAAAAAGAAAATAATTATTGCAAAAAAAAATATTTATACTTAAAGGACC
>PJRA01000412.1:1818309-1844681 GCA_016987375.1 Brachionus koreanus
CATGAAAATCTAAGTCTTTTAAAATATCTTTGTAATTCAAAAAATATTTTTTGACTTCCGTTTGCATTTCTTTCATCTGAAGGTTTTTCATCTAAGCCTCAAGTCTCATTTAGCTTATATTTTATTTTTATTAAAAATTAAAGCAAAAACGTAGATTATAAAAATTTGTGCAAGAAAATTGAAATTTATTGTATATTGGAGTCAGATGATTTTAAATGTAAATTGAGAACGTTTAAACTGTATGATTTTGATTAAATTAGAAAAATTTGATTTCTAATGCTGCTAAATCAATTCAGAAAATACTCATGCAATTAAAAAAAGAGTAGTTTGCAATCACTAGGTTAGATTAAAATTTTGAATACTTTAAAAACCTTTAAAAAGTAATCTATTTATATCGTGGATTCATTACATAAAAATCCAAATAATAAAAATTTTTATCTACCTAAATAAATTACTTGAATTGCTTAAAAAGTAATTATAATATTTACCTAATACTGGACAATCATCTTCAATGTCACTTTCGAAATCAGAATCTAAAAAATAAATTAATTTCTATTTATTTTAAAATCAAAAAAAATTTACTCATATTAAACAGTATTCTAAGAATTTAGCAAAAGTTTTCCAACAATGATTTCTAATTTTTTTAAATAAACAACATGCGATCTATTTAAGTTTTAAAAGCATTCAAATTCAAAATTTATTAAAAATTGCAAAATTAATTACAGTTTTGTGTTTAAATATAAACAGAAAGTTTCTAAAAAAATCTAAAAACTTGTCAAATCACATGTATTTGAGCTACAAGCATTCAAGAACTTTTTTTATGAAATCTTTAATTTTGGGTCCATAGTAGTTTTAAAATTTAAATAACTTGTATTTTATTTATTTAAAAAATTAAAAATCAATTTTGCTCACGGAAAATGTTTACCAAATTCTTTAAGATACTGCTTAATATGTGTAGTTTAGTGTTGGGAACCGTACAAGCGGTTGTTGATGCGGCCAAAAGATATTTGACTCCGAGAAAAACCGCTTAAACGATAGAGGCCGGTGGCCAATTCGCCGGTTTTCGTTCTGGATCGCAATTATGTGTTTGGATCAAATCACATAGCGTAAAATTTGAAGTTGAACAATGAAAATATCCTGAATTGATACTAAATATTTTGGAACTAAACAATTAAATTTCAGCGGTCAAAATATTTCTACTTATGCTATTGACAAAATTGGATATTCAAAAATTTTAATAGATTGAAATATTAGAAAGTGTTTTTAGATGTTTAATTAAGTAGTTTAATTAATTTAGTTTTTATTCAAATTATTATTTCTAATAGAAGCATAATATTTTTATTTTTTCAGATTATTCTATTGTAAATATAAAAAATTAATATTTAAAAATTTATTCTTTTTGTGTTCAAATAATATTAATAGCTTAAACTTTTTTTGATATTTAAAACTAGTTTCTATTAAATTAAGGTTAATGTTTTAAAAAATAGCGTGAAGACGCCAACTCATAAATTATTGTATATTAATTATGCGATTTTTGTTTAACTTTATTCAATGATACTCAAAATAAGAAGAATATTTAACTCGATCATTATCAAACTTACTATCTCTTGTTGAGATTGTATCTACAAAATAACCTTAAAAATTAAAAATTATGATAATAATAGAAATTAACTGATTAAATGTTAGATTAAAATTTGTATACAACAAAAAAATACTGAACTTTTGCAATTATAAACAAAAATCTAAAAAAGAAACCGTTGATGCTATAAATTAAAATTTTATCCTCATAAAACAAAGTTTTATTCATAATTTAAACAATTTAAGATTCATTTAAGATAAAATCTTAGAAAAAGAAAGTTCCAGTCGAAATTTCTAATTATAATATTTTTATTACTCTTAAGCGTCGTTTTAAAGAATGAATATTATCTAAATTGGCTCACTTACAAGCTTGGCATTTGAATTATTTTTGAATTTGATAAAATTTTGTTTAACTAGGCTAGAAACTTAAAAAGCATTTTATAATTTTTAACTTAAAAAATCCAGAAATTGAAAACTTGTTCAAAATGTTCTTATCAAAAAAAATTGTAATTTTTTTCCAAGTTTGTATATTTGAATAGATTTTTTATCTAAACTCTGTTTCAAATTAACCATTATATTGTCTAGTTTATCTTTTTTTTTTAAATATAGGATCATTAAAACTATTCTTAAAAGTGTTATTTATTTTAATTTTAAAACTTAAATTCTTACTATTTAGAAAATTTAGAAAAAATGAAATTGTTATTATCTGCAGTCATATTTGTTACACTCAGCTATGTTATAGCCGAAGAAACCAAAGAATCTTCTCCAATCAGTTGCTACGTTTGTAACGAACTAGAGGACAAATCATGCGGTGATGCATTCAAACCCAAACAAGTTCATCGTCAACAATGTGTAAATGGAGAAAAATATTGTAGAAAAATTGTTCAAACTGGTAGAAATTTTAAGATAAATTTTTAATTTTTCAATAAGCTTTATTATATTTTAAAGTAAATGATGTAACAAGCATAGTTAGGCAGTGTGCTAAAGAAGTTTCCGAACAACACGCAGAGGATTGTTACAAAACTGCAGGAAAAGCAAGTCAAACAGTCTGTACATGTCTTGGCAGTTCAGAACCCTGTAACAATGGGCTTAGAATAAAATCCTCAATACTTGGATTCATTATGTCAATCATTCTTTCAATAGTTTTACTCAAATAAATAGTTTTTTCATATCATTCTCAATGCAACAATTTATCTTGCTAGGAGAATATCAATCAAATTTTTTTCATGTTTTTTTCTAAAATAGTCAAAAATTTAAATATTATATTTAAATATCTCATCAGATGGCCAAAGCATCATAGTTGAAAAACAATAAAAAATTTGTCTTTAATTAAATAATATACTGTAGTTCAAATATTTTTAAATAAATTCGTTCTCAATGATCTTTAATAAACAAGATAATATAAAAATAAAATATTTAAACAAAAAATTTTCAAGTTTTTTATTTCTTTGTATAACTTTAATTGTATTTAATTATAAATTTTATTTTAAATAAAACTTTTGGACGCTGGATAAAGTAAATTTTGAAAATAAGTGAATTAAGTATGAGAAAAATGATTGAAGATCAAAGCGAAACGACCATGAAACAATCAAATTGACTCAGATCAATTAAAATGGTTCTTTAGTCAACTAAAGCGTTTTTTTTTAATTTTTTAAAAATATTGAAAAGGTACAAATTTTATTATTTTTATTATTTAGTAGTCAACAACAACAATATATGAATTAAAAATATTGAAAAAATTTTTCCTAAAATTTTAGTTTAAAGGGTGGCATTAGTAAATGGACTAAAGTTAAATTAACTTTTCCGATCATGCAAATGATCAGATAATCAAAAAAAATATATAAATATATATTTATAAGTTTTTAAATATTTGCTATAAATTTTTTATCAAAATGGGACTTTCTGTGACTGAATGAGAGAATTTTCGAAAAGCAGTCAAAAAATGAATTCGCAAATGAAAAAATCTGACGCTGTGGCTTACTTTACAAAGCAAGGAATCGCTCGAAGTAAAATATATAATACGATCAACGGTATTTAAAATGAAGGGCCTACAAAGGACAATAAGAAAACCAGTCAGCCAACCACATGGACATTTGTAGTGAAAAAAAATACCAATAGATAAACTAGAGTGAGTCAAAGACGTCTGGCTAGGAAATTTGATGTTTACCAAAGAAAAGTTGGTCGATAATTAAAAAATTGGGAATTTAAAATAGAAAATGTGAAAATTGAACATTTGATTGTATTTTTTAACCAGCTAAAATATTTTTAAGAATTGATTGAAATAAAGTTGATTTTAATTCTTAGAAAAACGTAAAACATTAAATTCAATTAATTAATCAATTAAAAAATTTAATTAATTAAATTCAAAATTTTTTTATATCCTTTTGGCACTTGTAACTTTTATTCATTTGGTCCTTCAGAGACAATAATGTTTAAAAAATGATACGAAAAATGAGTAAAATGAGTAATTCTGCAGATTTTCTAATTTCATTTGAATTTGAAAAATTAAAAGTTTCAAATAATCTTGGAAAACATTAGAATAGACTTAGACTGACACTTTTTAAGTCTTTATTTAATACGTGGACTTAAAATCCTGTTGTAGGCAGATCATTTATCAGATATTATAGTTGAATCATCTTCTACATTATCATACAAAATCTTTAATATTTTAGAACCTTTTATATTTTCTGCAATTTTAACACAAACTTTGGTTTAATTTAGTTATAACAACACAAATGTTGCGTTATTTTCTATAAAGATTTGAAATTATATATTCGCAAAGCAATTTAGTCAAACTAATAGGTATTTTGAAAAGAGAAAAAAAATACTACAGTACATTATAATGCAGTGTACTTTATGTATTCTTTAATTAAAATAGAATAATAGAATTAACCATAAATAGAATATACTTACGAATAAAACAATCAAAAAATTTTATCAATAGAGTTATTTTTTTTAGCTGAAATGTCTTATTTAAAAAAAAGTTTATGAATAATGTCTATGAAATATGTAAGGGAGAAAATTAGCTAAATAAATTTATTTAAATTACTCAAGAGTGAAAAATTTTAGAAAAATAGAAGAAGTCCTTGTTCGAACTTCAGCTCATCTTTTAAGATTGTGCATTAATAATCTAAATCTAAATTTTAAAACATTTAATAAAATTGATTTAACAAATGAATTAAGAAGAAACTTGTCATAAAATAAAATTAAAATTTTATACTAATTAGTATTATTTATGTGCATAATTCTTTTAAGTAAAAAAAAAATTGTAGAAAAAATTACTTAAACATTCACCAAGCTTTAAATAATTAAATAATTCTAGATTTAGTTAAAATCTAGAATCTAGATAGATAGGCTTTGATATTATTGTTTTTATTTATAAAGTTAATTCACGAAATATTTTAAAATCTTGTGATCATCATAAATATTTTAAAGAGAAAAAAATTATAATTTTTTATTTCTATTTATTTAATTCTTAATGGAAATTTGTTTTATTTTTTATTCATTTAGAAATAGAAACATTCGAAAATGGCAAAATCTCCAAGATATAATAAACTACATATATGTGGTCCAGGCTTGTCGATCTGTTGCTCATTGATTAGCGTTTGGGGCATTATAATGTTGGCAATCGTAGGAGGATTACTATCAGCTAAGAGCGCAGCATTTATTGAAGATATTCCCGAAGTTGAAGAACATAATTTGTCCTATGAGGAGAGATTGAATAAAGGTTTTGATTTGGCTGCTACCAATTGCTATGGTGCTGTCGGTCTTTATGCAGCTTGCCTGATATTTTGTGGTATTCAGGTCTTTTTTAATATCAAAGCAGCTTCAATGAAAAATTAAATCCAAATCGTAACCCTTTTTGTTTAAATTATTAAATAATAAATGTTCATAATTATTTATTAGCCCCAAATGGGTCTTATGTGATTAATATTCCACATATTTTTAAAATATAAATTTTACTCGTTCCATTTCGTAATAAAATACTCTAGCTAGTTATTTATTTATTTTTTTGTTATATTTTACAAAGTACAAAATTAATCGTAAAATATGTTTCTTTCTATTAAAGAAATGTGGCTTTAGTAAATTCCTATGGTATTTAAATTTTATCTATTTTTTTTTAATTTTATTAAAAAAATACTATTTTAAAAGACATCAAAAGAATATTAAAAGAAATTTCAAGAAATAAACTCCTTATAATTCTTTACCGAGAGAAGCATGCACCATTCCCCTAAATAAATAGTGCAAGCAAAAAAGTTACTCTTCCTACGTTAAAAATATATAATTAATAGCGCAACATATTTAATTCGTAATTTCAGGGAAGAAAGTCCACTAATATCAAAATAATCATATAATGACAATGGGTTAAAAACCCAAAAAATTTTATTTTGTATCTTTTTTATTTGAAAATTCTGAAAATAAAAAAAAATATTTAGTTAATATGAAATACGGGCTTAAAAATTTAATTAAAAAAATTTTATAAAATATTTAAGAGTTTAAACGTGACTCTTTCATTTTAGATTTTGAAACAGTTATTCACTAGACTTATTTTTCTTGTCAAATAAAAGATTTCCAACATTTGTATTTTTGATATAAATAAAAATGCATTAAATTCTGTTATTTCTTGTTAATGTTTTCGTTTGCAGATAGTCTGAACTTATTAAATTACTAGATCGACTTGTATCAAATGGCGTTTTGGTGAAAAAAATTAAGAAGCTGTACTATGATTGAAACTGGTAGTGATTGTTGTTCACTTTGATCTGAAAGAATTTTTAATTCACCATCAACCATGAATACTTTGGGGTGTGTCAGCTTGACAATCTTTAATATTTTACCCATAAAAAACTATACACAACACTCTGATATGCTTTGCTACAAATGATTAATTTTTTATCCGCAGCAAATTTTGGTTATTTACTTCAATGCAGTTTAAATTATTAAACAATATTTAACTTAATCACAAATTCTGTAGCTTATTTAATTTTATAATGCTGTAAAGAACTCATGGTCTTTCCAAGTTAATTTTTATTGTACTATTTTAAGTTCAGATTAGAAAATTTAATAGAAGTGAATGTGAATTTGTATACAATTGCAGCTAAAAAAGAGCTTCATTGAAAAAAAATTTTCAAAAAAATTTCTTTAAAGTGTTTCCAAGTCTTTTTACCCATTGATCCGAATTTTCGAGGATGCAGATTGTGAATTTGAT
The DNA here is from genome assembly GCA_016987375.1 of Brachionus koreanus. NCBI lineage: Eukaryota > Metazoa > Rotifera > Eurotatoria > Ploima > Brachionidae > Brachionus > Brachionus koreanus. The sequence goes on from PJRA01000412.1 coordinate 1,825,094, forward strand.
GTCAAAAAGTTAGCTTTCCGCTAAATTGAGCTCACATTTTAGGTTTTTTTTTGATATATCATGAAATACCCAATAAAATAAGGACACATGGTTATTTATGGAATTCTGCATTGTAAAAAAACAAATTATCCTTAAATTGCCATGCATAAGTTAATTTTCTAAACTTAACAAAGTAATTTTACGCAAAAAAAGTCAACAAATTTTATTAAAAAAGCAAAAAATGAATTATTTTAAGAGATAAGCCTCTATATATTAAAGATTAGAGTATTTTTAAATTAAATAAATTGAGGTAATAAAAATAACTATTCTTATTAATGAAAAAAAAAGAAAAATATTAAATGAAAAAATTTTTTTAAGAACTTGATAATTCATGTCGTTTGTTCTTAAATATATTAATCTTGTCAATAAATTTTTCTTTTTTAAATGAATTTTCCGATTAATTCTTAATCAATAATGATCAGAATTCATTTTCATTTTCTTTTAAAGAATTGTTTAAAGAAACATCTTCTCTTGAAACCGTCCGGGGCTTTAAAACAAATTTGTAAACAATTGCTGCTAAAAAAGAGCCAGTTATTGGACCGATCCAATAGACCTTTATTGAAAAAAGTTATCAAAAAAATTTCTTTAAAGTGTTTCCAAGCCTTTTTACCCAATGATTCGTCCAAACATTCTGTACAACTGCAGGTCCAAAGCTTCTAGCCGGGTTCATACTCCCACCTGTGTATGGACCCTTTTAAAATCAAAAATTTAAATTCTAATTTTGACAATAATGACTTTATTTACTCCAAAAAGAGCTCCACATGTTACTGACAATCCTATTGCTAATGGAAATGATCCACCAAGATCTTTTCTTTTTTTATCCAAACACGCAAAAACAGTAAATGCCAAAAGGAATGTTATCACAGTCTCAACACCAAATGCCTTGAAAAGCCCTACTTTATCATTTACTAAAGTAAGGCCTAGGTTATTTTTCGAATATGCTGGGACTAAAGAGTTTAGTGTGGCTGCTCCAGCTAAGCCACCTAGTAGTTGAAAAATTACATAGAATATTCCCCTCATTAAGTCCAAATCATTCGTAAAAATCAACACAATGCTTATTGCGGGATTCAAATTACCCCCAGAGACACAGTTGGTACACCAAATCATCGTAGCCAGTGTCAATCCACCTCCAAGTGCTCCATTTATACTCGGAACACCTTCGTCTTGATTAAAGCTTAGACCTAAACCACAAACAATTAACGTCAAAATGTAAACTCCAATGAACTCAGCTAGAATGGCTTGATAGAATACTAGAGATTTTAGTTGCAATTTAGCGGTTTCAATCAAAACAAGAAAAAAATCACTTCCTTTTAAAGATCTTCTTCTTTTGCGGGCATAATCTTTGGATTCAATTAGAATAAAATCTGGATTATCATCAGACTTGTCCACCTCTTTTTGTCCCCTTGCCAACACTCTCTCTATAGAAGCTAAACCTGGCTCAGGAATTCTTTGCATAAGCTTACGACCTTCGGCAGCAGATATTGTCACATAATTTTGGCCGTTTATATTCCGCAATTCTTGAAAGCTTCGAATTGTTTTGTCAACTTCATAGACTTTTGGCTTAGGCAAATTATGGTTGTACATTTTTCTATAGCAAAAAAAATAGAAAAAAATGAAAATAGTAAATTTTTACACAACTTTTCTAAAGCTCAAATTAAAATGCTAAAATATTTAACTTGAATTTTTGAAATAGGATAGGTCTAATGGCAAAAAACTGAATCAAGATCTCTTCGTAAAAAAACTAGTTTTGACAAATTTTTTTTAGTACTCATTTGAACTAAATAAAAACCTTATCTAAAAAAAAAAATACTAACAGATAAGTTTTTATAAAAATAATTTAGTTTTTAATAAAAAAAATTATTTTGGTTTAAATAAAGAAAATCATTGGACTTTAAAAAACTTTTCATTTTTATTTAGTCTAATCCAACTAAAAAATACTAGCAAAAATAAAAATTCATTTGAAGTAGAAAAATTGAGAAAAATTTTAACAATGAGGATTTCAAATCACGAGCCATCTTTATTAATTCTGTTTCCTTTGAATAAAACGAAAAATCAATTAGATTTCATTATGTTTATTTTGAAAAATTCATTTGCAGCTAAAAATGCTTGCATTTTTAAAATTAAAAAATTTAAAAGAGTACATAATTATATATCGGTTTTGGTTAGGTCAAATAGAATTTTAATTCTTTCAAATAATTTATAAACTTTTCATAAATACACGAACTAGATTATTGAAACTTTACTTAAATCTTATTTTAAAAAAAAAAAGAAATTCTAAAAAAATTGGTTTTAATTATATTTAGAAATCATCTTAACCTTAAAATTGACATTTGCTTAATAGTAGGCAAAAATTTGGATTTGAATTTAGACAATTATGAAAGTTTTGTGAATTGGCAATTTTTCAAATAAGTAAAAAGAAAATTTTTTTAAAAACTTTGATGTGTTGATGGTCATTAGATCGCTTGTAGTCAATATAGGCCTTAATAATGTAATTATTTTGTCATAATGCTTTAAATCTCTCTATTTAAAAGCAAATTATTTTTACTTGACCTAAAAAGACTTAAAAATGTGAAATATCGTTGAAAAATAAAAAATAAATTTTAAAAACTAATTTATTATTTAAATGAATCCAAACCTTTTAGTGACGAAAAACAAATACTTTTTAAAATTTCGAAAATTTTTTTTAAGCGTTTAATTTGAAAATTACAATCTGAATAATATTTGAATCCTGAAAACAATTCTCAAAAAATCAATAAACTGCTCACTATTTGAAATTTTGAGTGCTTAAAAGTTCATCTTGCGGAACCATGGAAATATATTCTTTAGATTTTTTACTTAACTGAATTATCTTAAAATATTGATTATAATAATACTCTTCCATTAAATTTTAATTCAAAAAATATTTTAAAATTTACTAAATGAATAATTTGAAGCTAAATGATATGAAACAGTTTTATATGATAATCACAAGGTTGTTATACTATAGTAGTAATATTAGCCGTATTGCTAAAATGTCAAAATTGTCTATGAATACATTTTTAAAATTATAGAAATGACAAAGTGTGGTAGTCCATTCTACAAGGATGCTTCTCCTTTGTTGAAGTTTTCCCTTCTCTTAACTTTGATAAGCATAGTTTCTTAATGAATTACGTAAATTCGTCAATTGATGTCTGTTTGCAGACAATTTCAAATAGTTTAATTGCGTCTTCTATTCTCTTTCTACTCTCAAGAATGGACATACCTTTATTTGTGAAGAATTTAAAAATTTTTATGTAAATTTTTTAAAGTTTTTTATTTTCATAAAAAAAAATAATTAATTGTTATTTTATTTCAAATAAAAATCTCAATTTTAAATATTTAAAATTTTGTTTAAATTAAAACATTTATTTATTTTTGTATCTGGTCTGAGGGATCATCAGATTTTAGTTTTAGAATATAACAAACTGCTGAATTTTGAATTAAAGATTTAAAAGTTCCTCAAAAATTAAATTTTTTAGAATCAGTTTATATCATTAAGCTTTTAATTTATCGAGTCGAAAAAAAAGTAAAAAATATTTTTTTGTTATTTGATAAATGTTTAAGTTATTATAATGATTAATTATTAAACAAAAAACGCAAATTAAAATTGTCACAAAGATTTATTAAAACTAATTCTTTTTTAAATTTATTGTTCTAGATAGTTCATTCAAATCTATAAATATATTAATTTTGTCTTAAACAATTTTTTAAAAGTAAGCTCACTAAACTTAAATATGTGTATTAGTGACAATGTGGGCCAGTAATACTCATATAAGTACAGTAAGAAGCTTTGATTAAATAAAACAGTGATTAAATTTTTTATTTATTGTCTCTAACTGACATGAATAAATATTTTTCTTAGTAATTCAAAAGATTCCTTTTTTGATTTTCAATAAATTAATAAAAATATAATATTGTACTTATTAATCAAATTTTCAAGATTTCCTATCTAATTAAAAGTAAAAAACGTAATCAAATCATCTGCAAAAACAGGACAGAATTTGGCAGTTTATTTTATCTCTTTTTATAAGTATGAATAAGTATGTTTAATAAAAATGCTAAAAAGAAGTCGACATGATAACTGACCATTGTTAAACTCTTGCTCTAAATAGTGTATTGATCCATTAAATATTAAAAAATAAATAAATATTTATTCTATTCATATTTTTATTAAATTTGTGGATAATTTTATTAATGCTCATTAATTATTATTAACAGCACCAAAATTTTTAAAATTTGCAAAATTCAATTAAAGTCGTTAATCTTTCTTCTATGTAATTTTACAGAAAATGGTAGATTTTAATTTCGAAATATTTAAATATTAAATTTGTTTATTTGAAATTTAAATTTAAATTTTTTTAAGCCAGATCTGTGCTTTAGAGACAACGCCCTTTAATAAAAAACACCTATTTTTTTCACAACATAATTTACAATTAAACATACAAAGAAAAAATCGAAAATTCAGCAATCTATTTAGCATACAAATATTGGAATTTTCAAAGTTCCTGAAAATGCATTTTTGTGTGTTAAAATAGCAATAGAATATTTTTCGAAATTTTTTTTTAAATTTAAAACCAAAAATGCAATATATTTTTATTTTCATAAAAAAAATGTAAAAAGATAAGATAACACTAATGCTTATTTTTATTTAGCTTTATTTTATAAAATTATATTAAATATAAATATTAAAAGCAACTTTTTAATTTTATTTCAAAATCTTTCAATAACATTAAAAATTGGTAAATTTTAATAAAAAATATTTCTATCCATAAATCATTTTTTATACAGGCCAGATAAATTAGCTTTATTTACAATGCAAAACGAATTTTATTTAGTTTAATTTAGTTAATAGTTTGTTGACCAGGAGCTTGTTCAGATTGTTCATCTAAACGCACAATTCTTCTCCGAACTGTTATATTGTTTGTCGGCACGTTGGATGGAGATTGCAAATTATTAATTAAAAATATAGCGTACAAAAATGTGAAAATAATAAGAAAAAGAGATGACAAGGGAGAAAATAAATGTTTGAAATTTAATCTTATATACCAGCAAGTTCCCAATACAATTGCCAACATGGGTAGAAGAAAATGATTAAGCTCGATATTGAACAAAATGTTTTGTCCATAATCACTGTTTTGATTTGATGTTCCAGTCAAAGTTGAACTTTGTTGAGTCGTATTATCAATGGTCTCTTCAGTTGAATTGTTTACTATTTCACTTTGCTGAGTTGATGTGCTCTGATGACTCAAATCCTGATTTGAAACATTCGGCTTGGATATAATATTACAATGGATTGTAGTTTGATCCTTTATGTTGTATGATTTGAATGTTTGCTTATCTTCAAGAAATTGTCCTTGATAGATAAATCTAACTATTTTATTGTTTGAAAGCTCATTGCTAAAATGAGTTCTAAATAAATAGTTTAATTATTTTAATTTAATTTTTAAATTTTACAAGTATAAATTTTACTTTTTTAAAAGTAGAATCGTGTCGTTTGGCCGCACCTTGATTCTTCTCTCTTTTTCATTCACAAATTTTATCAATATGTTAATTAATTCATCAGATTCAAAAGAACTGCTTTGAGACTGACTTGTTTCTAATTGACTTAAAAAATTTCAAATGCACAATTATTTATTATTTTTTAATTAGATTGATATAATTACTCAATCTCGGTATTTCTAATCATTTGAGATGAGGCCTGTCCAGTTCCACTGCTAATGTTTGACGTATTGGGTAGTCCATTTTGAGAAAGCATTTCAATGTTTTGATTTGGATAAAAGCTCCCTTCGATTATATTATCAACCAATGTTTGTTCAACAAGTTCGTTCACTAATTCATAATTGCTTCTGCTTGAACTTGATGATTGACTTTCAATTAATGAAGAATTTTCATCAAAATTTGAATTTGAAGTTGTGCCTAAAACTCCTTGAGAGGAAGAAGCATCCGTTCTAATTTGTTGCGATTGAACTTAAAAATATTTTTAAAAAAATATTTGACAATCGAAATTTTTCTTCAAAAATTGATAAAAATAAAAAATATTTAAATATTTATGAAATTTAATTCTTTTTTTGATAGAAAAGTCTTAATCTACTAAAAGATGAAATGTTTATATAATAAAAAAAAAAGGAAAATAATCACCTCTTAAATTTCCATTAAAATTCCTAGTCGTATAGAGTCTTCTTGATCTTCTTTCAATTATCAATAAATTCGCCGAAAATGGAAATTCTCGGACATTTGTTGAAAACCATGACAAAGCGATTATAGTAATGGTTAATGAAAAAATTAATATTGAAATTAAATCAGAACCAAAACTATCGATCAATGTCATTTTTCTTTTTAAATATAAAATTTAAGTTTTAATTTTCATAAAATAAAACTGATTAGTAGTAGACCAGAATTTTTGATTTTTGTTGATAAAAAAAAATTTACTGATCAGCTTTAACGAAAATAAAAACTAATAAGAACAAAACTGGATTTGATTCCAGTTTTTAGCTAATTAATTTAGTTAACAAGTTTAGAGTAAATTTTATTTACACTTTACAAATATAATTTTTTAAAATCAACAAAAATACGAGTAATTTCCTCTTATGTTCTTTGACTCAAGTCTCTTGTTCTGTATGGCACATCCTTATCTCTTAACATTCGCTTAATTGCATCTGGAAGTTCACCTGACACACTAATAGCATACATTCCTCTTGCAAAATTGTCTACACGTTGCCATTTTGCCACCCAACTGTCTGCCGGATCCATCATTGCAATCATTCCGTCAAAATTTGAACTAGTACAGTCAAAAACTCTATCTCTATTTCCTTTTAAATGCAAAAAATCATCACAATTTTCGCAGCCTTCATTATCAAATTGATCCAAAGTCTTTGTTAATTTTTTAACTAAATTTTATTTTTCCTTTATTTTTTGCTTATGCATATTTTTACCTTTATTAAACTACAAATTTTGCATGCTCTGAGATCTTTAAGGCCATTTGGAATTGAAGCAGACATTGTGTAACAAAATTATTAAATTACTAAAATACACAATATTTGGTCAGACAAAATATTCTATCTTGTTTATTATGTATTAAAATGTTTAAAAATTTTAATTTTTTTGTTGTATTAAAGTTAGCTTTTTTACTCAGCTATTATTTTTATATTTATTTTAACATAAATTTCCAATAAATACAAGTTTTTTGTCTTTATTTCATTAATAACTTTCAGATTGTATTTGAATCTCAAAATAAAATCAAACTATTTAAAAAAATAATTTTAACAAACTACAATGACGGCTATTAGGCTGACAAGAAGGACTATGATCCATTCTGAGCTGCCTGGGGTATTCCCTAAACTATTTAAATAAATAAATAAATAAACAATGACGGATATTATAAGCCTAATTTAAAATTAGTTTATAAAAATTTATTTTTCTATCGAGATGTCAAAAGTGAGAATAATTTTTAATTAAAATTTTTTGCTCTTTCAAAAATATTTTTTACACTGACAAAATAAAAGTAATAAAGTAAATTTTTTAAATTTTTATTTTAAATTATTTTACATATTCGACCAATCTCCCATATTTTCTATAATTTTTTGGATCACCTTAAAAATTATTTTAAGAATTTAAAAATTTAAGAATGAATAACTGGAATTTTACAATTTTAGACGATGCAAAAGGAATTAAATGTTCCATTAGAAGTTCAAAGTATGCTTAAAAATCTAGATTTTTTTTCAAAAGATATTTTTTTTTAAATGAATTTTAGTATAAATTATCTATAGATTTAAATTTTTTCAGTAACTGACAACAATTTCTGTTGATCCTTGTGCAGATATTCCACCACAGAGGATAATTTTAGTTTTATAATTAGCACTTTATGATAAAGCTTCGTGATAACTAGCTCGAAAACGAAAAGGTATATCCCGATTTCTGATCGCTTTTTCATCGATAAATCGTTTAAATCATGTTTCTGATGAGTTATGCACCAAATAAGCTTTTGAATTTTCTGTTCTTCAGTTTATAAGGGCGCCCTCTTAGTTCTCCTGTATCTAAATCCTAAAATTTGAAGATAGCTATATTTAACTATTAATAAAAATAATTTAGCGTTTATAATTTACCTAATTTAAAACTAAGAATCGTGGAATCTTAAAATCGTATATGATAAAATCGAATTAATCGATCAGAGATTTGAATTCCGAATATGTGTGGTTTTTTGAAATTTAGTACAATAGAACAGAACAAAAAGTTAAAAATTCTTATAACTTTACTTTTAAAATTCAACATGATGCAAACATTCAAAGTTGCACTATTATCAACAAACTGGTAAAACTCTGCAAATTTAGCATAATTAAAATTTGGACAAATTTGGTATTTTGCAAAGACGTTTCACATAATTAGCAGACCTTGAATTTTGGTGCAATTAAGTATGTTGCAGTTTGTTGCATTTTCAGAACTAATTAAAAGCCTTCAGAAAAAAAGTTAAAAGCTTTTCTACCATTAATTTTTGTTCAATTTTTTTTATTTTCTACTAAATTTCACAAAACCATATATTTTGAATTTCAAGTTTAATAACTTGAGAACTATTAAAACCGTTTTGTCTTTTAGATAATTCATTTAAATATTTTTAATTATTTTTCTAATTAAAATCAAAGACAAATTTTACAATAATATAATGAATAATTGTCTTCTGAATTTTTTTAATAAGAATTCTTTTTTAACGTTATTCCTCAGCCTTTCAAAAAATTCAGATCTCATTCGATTTATTTACTTACGTTCTTAAGTCAAATTTTGTAAATCAATAAAGTTCACCATTTAAATTTACTTGGTAAGAGACAAATACACCATTTGAATTAATAGCATTTAAAAGTCTATATATTTCATTTCAAATTGATGTGGTCAAAGAAAACTGAAAAGTAGATAAAAAATGTAAAAGGAATTAATTTGAAAATAATTAAAGATTTTTTTGATCAAAATCTTATTTTTTAAAAGTTTTTTTTTTTTACATAAGCAATTAAAAAAATTAAACTATAAATGAAATCTAAAAAAAGCTTTTGAAAATTTAAATAAAATAAAATAGAATATTCATTACACATATTTTTCACAATTTATTTATTGTTTGAATTTATCAAATTAGAACATTTTAAATTTTTCTAAATAATTAAATTTTTAAAATTATCAACATTTAATTTTATTTGATTTATGCTTTTTATTTGAATGCAATATATTACACGATATTAAGAATAAAATAATTTTTTAAAAAGGAATTGAAAATTTTTTTCTTTTCCATATTTGCGTCAAACATCTTTGAATATTGAGATCCAAGAAAAAATACAGTAAAAAATTCAACAAAAGAGATAAACTAAATGAAGCATCGCACAAATGCTTTACCAATACATCTAAGTTAAATTTGAAGCAAATTTTTACTAGGAATGAATCAAAAAATGACTGAATTTGTTGAGAGTTCATTAGACTGAAAAAGTGCAAAAATGAATATATAACAGGTAAAGTTTGAAATAATTTGAAAAAAGTGTTTGTTAATGAAATTAAACAAGTAATTTTAAAGTGCCTAAATTTGCTATTTTTCAATTTAGTAATTTTTCCATTTGCATTCAACATTTGCTTTTTTTTTATATTTTCTTTTACAATTGATCTAAAATTTAAACACAAAATCCAGTCGAATATTATATTAATTATAAACAAAACAAAATTTGTAGCTGACTCATAGAATAAATTTAGATATTTCAGAATCATTCCTATATTTGATTTAATTATTAGATCATCTTCTATTAAATTGAATGGATACTTCAGCAAGGGTTCGATATAGTTTGGTATTACAAACATGAAATTCAAAATATTCAATATTAATCCAACTATTAGACAAATAATGAAATAAATCTTAAAATTTATTATTTTTATCAAATTTGAATTGATTACATTAGATGAATGTTTAACATTCGAAAATCTTGAATAAGTGAATCCAATAATAATTGAATTAAGCAAAAATTTGATAGTTCCTCTCAAAAAGTGAAATACTATAATTTTATATAGTTGAGCATATTTCCAAGTCCATAACCTTGAACAAAACAACCCATTATAAAAAGGACATTCGTTTAGTAAATTGGTCAGTGTAAAAATAAAATAAATACAGCATAATAGAGAATATGACTTCAAGAATTTATATGTAGTTGATTTGAGTGATTTTTTCCTCAAAATAATAATTAAAGATGATGTAAACAGCAAACCTAGAAAGCAAATGAATGGATCAATTACGACCATAGTCAAAAAATCGAAAATTACCACGACTTGTCTAAAATTGTGATAGTCGAAATCAGCAATAAATTTTTTCCTATTACATTTATTAATCATTTGAACAAAATTACATTGTGATATATTTTCAAAATCATGGAGTATTGACTCTCTGAAATAAGCTAGCATTAAATTATCGTACAACATTCTATTATTTTTTCTAATAAAGTGATACGTACATGTAAAGTTGAAATTAAAATTTCTATTTATTCCATCAGAGACACTTAGTCTGATCATTTGATTAAAAGGAAAATAGACATATAAACAAAAGTCTTCATTGGGAAAAATTTCGTTTGCTGTTTGAAGGTAATCTATCATTGGTGGCTCTGGATGAAAGATGTCGATCAAAACAGCCCTATTCATATATTCCAAAACTTGATTGCGATCTTCTAATTTGATTTTAATTTCTTTATTGATTGATCTTATCCATCCAAGGTCTTTTTGGAGAAAATTTCGTGCAAAATAAATGTCAAGACGAATGAGCCTTAATTGTTTAAATGTGACAAAAGTATTTTCTAATATTCTGTTGAACTTACCACCAAGAATGACAGTTTCAATATTCTTGAAAAGATTTTGATGCAGTATATTACCATCTAGAATTATATTTTCTGTATTTTTAATAAGAACAGCTTTAACATCAACTTTAAATTCAGGTGAACTATCAAAATTTATAATGTTCTTCTTATAAAATGTATCAACTAAATAAAACATAAAAAAATTTAATATTTGAGTATTTTGAAACAGCAATGGACAAATCTTTTGCTTGTACAAATTTCTTACAGAAAAAATGAAACTGTTTATAACAAAATAATTTGAATATTGTTCCAATTTATTACATTTTTTATTTAGAGAATTTTTTGAATAAATGTAAATTAATGAATCATAGATCACTAGAGTTAAAGAAATATCTTTGTTTGTTTTGTTACGAAAATAATTGATATCTATGCCGCCAATAAAAGAAAAATATATCAGCGCTGTTTTTATATTTGCTCGATAAAGATAGTTTATTAAAGGGAATAAGCTTGCTTCTTGTAAAATTTGCTTCTTGAACAAATTGTCATATAAAATTCTATTGTATAAAGTAAGATTTTTTGTATTGTTTAAACTTATTATTTCATTTAAGTTACTTGTTAAATCATAACAAATTATAGAATTTTCTATTCTTTTATTTAAGTAGCATTTATTTTCGTTTTTAGTTTTATTAACTAAAAGAATTAAAAATAAAAAAAAAATTCTTAGAACCGATTTTAAATACATTTTTTTTAGAGGAAAAATCTTTCAATATTTATAGACCTCATAAATTCTAAGAAAATTAGGAAATTCATTAAATTTTTTTAATCAAATATCAAATTTAATAAAATAAGATGTCTTAAATCGTAAAAATCTTAAAACAAAACGTGAGTTTTTTTTAATTATTTCATTCCGACTTTGTAATTATAAACTCAATCTAATTTAAAGGATTAAAATATTCCATTCTTTTTGAATAATTCTATTCGATTTATTTTCAGAAAATATTTTTAAATAGAGATAACACAGATTGCCGATATTGGTACACCATTGAGAGCTGATTTAGCTCAATCTTCATATTAATTAATATGCTGCACAGCATCATTAGTATTGATTTTCAGTCTTGATATAATATATCTGATCAAAGCAATTTCAATGACAGTCTTTTCTTACTGAGTGATCGGTCAAAGAGCAAATGAGAAGTATCTTTGAATGAAATGAATCAAAAAGGTTTGACAAAGTGTGTTCATTATATAAGATGTAAATGACGGTGAGAGACCGGTTTTTAAAGAAAAATAAATCCAAGTAAATACTTAATAACGGGAGTTGCATAATTAGTTACAGAAGACTATAAATTTTTTTCAAATTGCAACAATGGTCAATAGATTTGTAGAAAAGAATAAAATTTATAATTTTTTTTTGAAAAAATGTTAACTGGTGCTGAAAGACTTGCTTTTGAAAAAAGGGTGAAAAATCATTTTGAAAATAATCCAAATAATTCCAAAAGCCGATGCTGCAAATCACTTTTTCCAGAAAAAGCCAAATTCTACAAATAAAAAAAATTCTGGTCGTTTAATACCATGGAACAAAGAAAAACTGGCTAAGCTCATAACTTGACAAACAATAGAAAAAGAATCAGCGAAAACTTGGAAAAAATTCAGTGTTCATCATTTTTCCATTAGTCGTTAATACTAAAAATCGAAAACTTGAAAGAACACCAAAGTAAAATGAAGCCCAGCAACTCAAAGTACAAAAAAACTGCAAAATACTCGTTTGTAAAGCGTTATGTGGATAGCATAACGAAGCATCATGAAGTATCGTGACACAGAATGTCTATGAAAAATGTTGAGAAGTAACAACAGAACAACAATTGATTTGACGTATTGAATCATGTTTAAAAAAAATTGATTCAAACTTTTTTCAATCACTGATGTTGGATGTTAAGAAAAAATTGAAATCTATAGCTGACAACGGTGTGCTGTCGGCATATTGAAGTTTATGATCAAAATTTAATGATCATACTCAAATATTATTTTTTATACAAATTATTAATAAGTTTTTTAAATGAAAATTTAAATGCAGAAAAATTTTTTCATAAGTAGCATAACATGTTAAACCATATCTAACTATTTTGCACAATTCTACATTCAGAAATCGTTTGCAGAAATTTGCACAATAAAAAAATTAAGATTAACATTGAATGTTAACTTTGAAAATATGCTTCTGCAATAAATTTTTTACTCAAAAATATTTAAAACCTTTTTTCAATCATAACTCTTGAGCATGATCATTTTAATTTGATCATAAACTTTAATATGCTGTCTATTTTTTTTTTCTTATTCACTCCTTGTGGAGCATAGGGTCATTACTTTTGATTTCCACATAAGACGATCGTTCGCCTTCACTCTTGCTCCTCCTCATGTTATGAGCTATTTCATGATTGTTAGTGAAAAATATTTAATTTGTCTACAAAATTTAGTTTTGTAGTATAATTTAGTTTTAGTTTTGTGATTTCACTTAAATTAAAATAAAATATTAACAAATAATTAAAAAGAAACTGATTCAAACAAAAATTATATTTAATTTCTTTTAATTATGGAATTTAATAAAAGAAAATAAAAAACAAATACATCCTAATATTTTTGAATTCATTCGAATCTTTTTCCATTATAAAACATGATTCAAAGCCGAAAATTAAAGCCTTTAAGATTTTTTTACAAAAAAGTTTGAAAGCTTAAGTTCAAAGATGTTAAAGGTATCAAATAAAGTTAATTTTAGAGATTTAATTTTTTTCAATTTAGTTTAAAGAAAAATGAGTTTAAATCATCTAACTATTCTTTCAGAAAGTATTTTTATTTGATCGTATCAGGATTAGAATCTTTTCAATGATACTTAAAAAAAACCATTTTGTTGGTAGAGATTAAATTAAATAAAATTATTTAATTTTGAAAGCATAAATTTTAATTTAGATCAAATTGACAAAAGATTAAGTTGTCATTAGTCATAACATTATTAGTTTTTCAAAATGTTTTGAGAGTTTTAATTTGAGCCTTTTAAGTTTTTCAAAAAAATTATTTTTTAAGTATATTGTTTGCTGATTTTAATTCTAATATTTAAGTATTTTTTTGTTTTTTTTGTAAAAATTAGCCTTAATATTGAATTTCAGAATTTAGTTTGTAAATTGAGATATGGATTTTTTTACCATTTTACTTTTTGTTAGTTTAAAATCTAACAGATGAATCAAAAAGAATTTGAGAGATTTTTTAAACGGTTTTAATATGTTACTTTTTTAATTATTTGGTTTAGTTTCTGTAAAAAAAATAGTTTCTTATAAAAAATTTCCAAACATTATTTAGAAAAAAAATTAGTTCGAAAATCATCTCGCAAAAAGATAACTACCATAGCGAAACTTCATCCAGTCTCATTCCCCAGATCCACTGCTGTAGCTTATTATTAGTAGTAGCATTATTATAATAACAATAATCTGAATTTAGATAATTAACACAAAAAAAAAATATGTTTGAATAAATTGTTAATTTTTTGATTGATTAAAAAATTTGATTAGTCTTAGCAAAATTTTAAATTGGACACAAACTTTATTATCATGCAATAAGAAACAAATTCAAAACTAATTTAATTTCAAAATTATTTGCAATTTATTTTACTTGTTCTATATCATAAAAATAAAATAATTAATCGAAATCTAAAACTTAAATATACACTGATACACCGATATAAACAATGTAAAATTGCTAAAATTATATTTTTTTTTCTAATAAAATTTTCGGATTAGAAAAATTTTAAAAGCTTTCAAATTTTTTTTTATAATTTTTTTAGAGACTTAAAAGTAATGCTTTCTAAAAGGTTTCAATTGGAATTTTTTTAAAGTATAATTTCTTTGAATTAATTAACAATTTCTTTTTTCTTATTTATTTCAGCTGCACTAATGTTTGTGTATTGAAAATTAATTTTATTGCCCATTTCAGCATTTTTAAATGTTTCCTAAACTATTTATAATAATCTCAAAATCCTGTTTGTGTGTGTGAGCTTCCAAGAAACATTTCTAAAAAGCCAAAATTTAAACAAATCCAAAAATTTCTTAGGAAACTAAACTCACAGGCATCATTTATTTAAATAACTTTTTTTACTATAAAAATTTAATCAATAAACAGTTAATTTTTGAGTACAGTATTTGACATTTTGCTATAAATTCTATTCTTGAGCAAATTAATTAGAAACCAATTTTGTGTATTGCATAACTTAAATTACACTGCCGATTAATTCGACGATTTGCTAGCTTGGCTGTTATTTTCAAAATATTTTTTACCATAGTACCAAATTAGCTAAGATGAAAATAAAGCGAGCTAAATTTTCGGATTAGTATTTGTTTGTTTCAATACTGCTATTAAACCAAATAGAGTGTTGGATTCAGAGTTGGATTAATAAAGAAACCCTACAATCTCTCGAGGAAGAATAGTTGAAAACAAAATACAAAAACTCTTCCGCTCTAGATTAAATTAAATCTCCATGGTTAAATAAATTTATTTAGATTTAAGTCGTGAGACCTTTTTTTTAAGAGTTGTTAAGAATTGATTTATTAAATAAAATATAAATTTAAACCATGGGAACATGCTTTCCTGAACAATCTAATTTTTTTGTGTTTTAGAAAAATGGACTTTAGGGCTAAAGGAATCAACAATAAATCATATAAAACATGGGGTGACACGATAGAAAAGGAGACTGAAGCCAGGCTTCGATGGAATATTAACCGCGACAGGATGAAAGAGAAATTTGGAGACAAAACAGACATTGGTTTTAAGGAAATGTATGAAACAATTCAATTTGAGGATTTCTTGAACAAGCGAAAATTCAAAGTGCCTGAGATTAAATTGATTCCGAAAAAAACCAGCTATGACAAAGACGTAAATGAGTATTTGATTAAGCTTGGTATAAAGGATAAACATTCTGAGTCAATTAGAGTTGCCGATATGTATGATCAAGAAGGCAAGGAAAGAGACTTGATTTATAATGGAATAAGCAAAGATCATGAAGGTAGATATAAATATTTAACAGAGAGAAAACGATACAAACCAGAGGAGAAATTTGTTTTTCCGATTACCAGTTCAATGGAGTACGGATGGAATTTTTACGACAAACATGATAGATTGACGACTAGCCGATTTAAATCGACAAGCTTTCAATCACCGACCAAATACGGCCTTAAGAACATTATGAATGATACATTCAAGAGAGATAACGGTGTTTTAAGTGATCAATGGGTTAATGATACAATTAAAGCAAGAGCATTTTAATGAGTTAAAAAATAAATTTTTGTATATATCCGAATGCTTTTTCTTGTGTTCTTGATAAACTTTTTTAAACAAGAAAAGCTTTTAATTTATTATTTAATTTAATTTCGAGTAAAAAGCGATCAAAGTGATTAAAATTTGATTTTTAAATTTTTGTTTTTCATCAAAAAGATTAAAATAAAAAAAATTTTTTTTTGAAACTTTTGAATAAATTTTCTTAATATCAATATAACATCTTTTAGAAATAAATAAATTTATTTGAGCCTAATGGAATTTTAAATTTTTGTTTATTTTTTAAGAATTTAAATTAAAGTGAGATTTTTCAATGCACAAAAGAATTAAAAACTAGCTAAAAAAATTCCCTTGATTTTTAATCAAATAAAAAATTTTGGTTAAAACCGTGATGCTATTGATATTCTTATATTTTATTTTATTAAATTATTTATTTTATTTTTTTTTTATTTAGGTTTTTCAGTTGCTAGCATTTATTTCGTAATTACTTAAAAACTTGAAAGTTTTCAACAAGTCTTTTTAGTTTGAAAAAATAATTATCTATGCGCAATAAAAAAATAAATCAAGTTTTAATTTTTAAAATAAAATAAACATTACAAAATAGAATTAATGATCATAAAACAAAAGTTTGAGCCAAAGATTTAATTCAATTCTAGAAATAAGAAGTTTTAAGAAAGAACTAAAAAACAAAAAAATCGTCAAATGTGATATGAATGATTCAGAAAATTTAAATGACCGCCGTGTCAATTTGACACTAAATTAAAACTTGCTTGAATCACTTAGAAACCCAATTTTATGTAGACGTTTGAATTTAAAATTTAAAACCTATACAAAAAAACAATTGAAATTTAAAATTTTTAAATTTGATTAAAAATCTATTAACATTTTTTTATTACAAATAATTTAGAAAATTTTTGATTAAACTGCTTTGAATTTTTTTGATGTTAATTATTACTAGCCAAATAGATGTATTTTTGCATCTTTGACGATGGTTAACTTGCAAATATGAGCCAAGAATATTTATAAGAAAATTTTTATTGAAAAAATTAATATTAAATTTTTAAAATAATTTGAATTAGTAATTACCGAAAATATTTTTTTTTTCTAAAATTTTATTAATTAAATTTAAGTCTTGATTTTTTTGTTAACCAATATTTAGTTTAGGGTGGAAAAATCTTCAAATGTCTCTGCAATATGAGGCTCATGTTTAAACCCCTTTCATTAAAAAATGGAGGACCGGTTTCGACTGGGTAAAATTTTTGATCAACTCGATGCAGTAGCCTCTGTGTCAGATCGGAGCTGTTTTTCATAAAATAAAATTTTTTTAAAAAAAAATCGCCCAACGTGGGGCTCGAACCCACGACCCTGGGATTAAGAGTCCCATGCTCTACCGACTGAGCTAGCCGGGCTTACAGTTAATCCATAATAAAAAAAAATCTTATCTTACTTTAATTGGAATAACCTAATTTTCTAAAATTAAATATTTAAAAATATATTTTTATAAATATTTTTTTACCATTTTGTTATTTAAAAGCTCAAATATAGTATGGCTGCTTCATTACCCCGATCATTACGTGGAGTCAGAGCATGCAAAGTTTGTGGTCTAATAAAAGTAAAATTAAAAATAATTTAAATTTATTTATTAAACTTGTATTAAATTAGACAATGGATCAATTTTTTAATGAAGGCTGTGACAATTGTGAATACTTTCTTAATTTAAGAGGAGATCGTGATCGAATTTTAGATTGTACCAGTACGAGTTTTGATGGAATGATAGCTATGATGGATCCAATGGATAGTTGGGTTGCAAGATGGCAAAGAATTGATAATTTTGTCAGAGGAATGTATGCTATAAGCGTATCAGGAGACATTCCGGAATATGTGAAGAGAATAATGAGAACTCGTGGTATTACTTACAAAAGTAGAAATAAAATGGTGCAATAAAAACTTATATTTATAATAAAATCTTTATTTGAAAAAAAGCCTGTCCGAATTTATCTCGGAAATTTTACAAATTATTTTTACAGACAAAAAAATTAAGAAAAAAAAAACAAGTTTTAATTGTTTATAACAATTTGGACGAGCATGTTTGAATGAGATCTATATTTTTGTAATCTATTGAATCGGTTTTATCTTCACCTGAACTGAAAATACTCATTTCATTTTCTCTAAAACTTTTTTCTTTAACTCTAAAATTGGATTCTAAAAATTTTTCTATATCAAATTCAACACCTTCTTGTTGAAATTCAACATTGTCACTAACATCTGTGTTAACAAGAACAAAATAATTCTTTTCACTTTCAGATTCTATTTCCATTTTTTGTATATCATCGCTTTTATTATTTAAAATTAAATTCTGATTAAAATAATGCGGATGGACTTGGTCCAAATTTTGAATTGAAAATGTAAGTTCTAAAGACTGATTTGTCGTGTTGTATAAAGTATTTGAAATTTGGCATTCATTTGCAATGTTGGTGTTTTCAATTGAGCCCATAACTGTACTATCAAAATTTGAGCTATTCATTGATGCGTCCAGTTGTTTGACATTTGACTGCATTTCTATATCTTTGGCTTTCTTTAGCTCTTTTACAAGATTGGGACTTTCATAGCGTAAAGTTTGTAGTCTATAGAAGCCGTCTGTTTCAAGTTTGTATCTGAAGCGAGAATGTCCTGATGGCCATTGAAAATTGTGAACTGACTTTAAATGCTTTGAAAGAGTTGAGCCTTGACTATACGTTTTTTTACACACATGGCACATGTACATTGTACCAAAGTTTTTGTCAGGATCATTAATATTGTTCTATTAAAAACGAAAAAAATTAAATCATGAAAATGACTAATTTTTACTTATTGTTGTTCCATTGGACCAATTCCAATAATTTATTAATTTAATTATTTTATTGTTCAATTATTATATTATTTACTAATTAAAAAAAAAACAAAACAAAAAAATTTGCTGAGATATATTTTCTTGTTTAGCAAAACATGTTAAATAATTGCCAAGTACAGAGAACAATTCTGTATGCATATCTAGAAAACCTTTATAAATCTTAAATAGCTTCCATTTTAGGTTCTACTCTTCCCTGTCTTAAATTATTATCAAAAACTAGCATTCTAACAAAGATTATTCAAAACTCAGCAGTTCGATCTTTGAGTCTTAAAACTAAAATATTCCTCTCTAACATTTTACATCACAAGACCTTAAAAAACTTAAATTATTGACAATCTTGAATCGACTTTTTGAATTGAGTTAAAAATATGTTAAGGTAAGACCAAGTCATTATGTTCCATTAGTGGTCAAACTGGTGGAAGAATAATGAGGCACCTTCGAATTAATTTATATATATTTAATACCCGACTCTATTTAGTACCTTTTATAGCATATTAAGAGGCTTAATTAATAAGTAAATATT
>PJRA01000412.1:1845193-1856227 GCA_016987375.1 Brachionus koreanus
CATGATCAAAATGGTCATGTCGATTCGACTACCAATGACTTAGAAGTGCTTAAATTGTCTACTATACAAAAAGTGGATTCGGATCGAAGATTGACCAGGTCGGGCAAGGCTTTGGTAGAGAAAAATGGTGGCAAACGATCTCGCAGTTTTGATGACTTTTTTTTACTTGTGCAGAAGTTTTTAAATTGTAAAAATTTTAAAAACTACTTTTTTATCACGATTTTAGAGAATTTTTTATTCCTAACTGTGCATTGTCAATTTTTTTTTCAAAAAGTATTTAGAGTAATAGATCAATTGTGAATTTTGGATGAAAAGACTTTGAAATTGTGTAACAGTATATGCATTAGAAAATTATTAAAATTAAATTGCATAGTTTTTGCCCAGACTAAATTTGAGTGATAGAATCTTTAATTTAATTTTGAGAAAATAGTAACATTGTTTATCATTTTTGAAAATCACAATTTTTAATTTAATTTCGAGAAAAGTTTCCTATAAAATTTATCATAATCTAAAAAATTACCAAATGATCTTTTAGCATATGTTTTCTAATTTTATCTAAGTCTTTAGATTTATACACACATTCATTACATTCATATTCAAAACGTTCAGTATGCTTCAAATTGATATGTTTTTGTAAATCGTATTGAGTTTTACAGCTTTTTATTTGGAAAATTATTTTAAAAAATTCTAATTATAAAAAAATCTGGATCTACCTGTGAGAACATTGAGAGCATTGGTATTTTTTTTCAGTTGTATGCTTGTACAATATATGTTTATTTAGGTCCTTTTTATCAACACATGTCATTTCACATATTGGACATTTGAATTTATTCACTTGAAAAAAAAATACATAAAATCTTAAATAAATTTTAAAACAAGATGAAAAAAAACCATGTTTTCTTGTATGCTCTTTGAGAAGGTTGTTGGTTGCAAATTTTTTATTGCAATGGGAGCATTGAAAGCAAGTGTCTGTTGAAAATATAATTTTAGACAGAGGTTCTAATTATTAGTTTATTTTTTACTTCCAATGTTGCTTGATCGACCACAATGATCAATAAACTTTGTGAAAGAAGCGAATAGAGCACCACAATTCGGACAAGCAACTAATTTCTCTTGGGAATGGTGTCTTAAATGTTCTACTAATCTATTTTTATTCATTATTTTTTGTTCACACTGACTCCACAAACACTTTGATTCACTCGATTTCGATTCAAATTTTTCAATGTGCATTTTTTTTATGTGCTGGTAAAAAAGTTCCGGATTATCTGTAGTATAATCACAATAGTTCCAAGAGCACTCGAATTTAAACGGTAATTCTGGTATGTCGTTTCTTGTTTGATGATCAAGATTACATTCGGTTTTTTGAGAATTATTCTGGTTTTCATGCAATGATTCGAGCACTTTTTGGCCTATGTCCTTTAATTTTGTATGAAACGCATGAAAATTAATATGTCGCTTAAAACTAGACTCGTTTTCAAAGCATTCAGCATCGCAGTCACTCCATTGGCATTCAAAATTTACGCAATTATTTCCATGTTCATCTATGTGCTTCATGAAAGAGTTCATACATGAAAATGTCTGATCACAGTCACTACCCCATTCACATTTTAAAGCAAATTGTATTTTATCTAATTTAGGACAATAGCGTTGAACACGACTTTTCTGCTTTATTGGTTGTTGTTCAGTCATTTTAGATAAGAACTAAAAAAAATTTCTCTCATTTAGATTTTCACAAATTAAAATCTAAAAAATATCGCTAAAAAGTATTCAATTAGTATTTTATTTATCAAAGCCAAAGGCTCAGAAATAGCTTTTAACTAGGAAATAAAAAATTGAAACTTTTTTGTTTAATTTTAAATTATTTCAAGTTAATTTTTTTCTTCCTATTTAAATTTCATTTTAATTTTTGGTCGATTGAAAAACTCAAAGAAATGAAATTAAATTGTAGCTATTTGATCTGAATAAAAACTTACAAAAATATACAATATTTGCGAAATTTCGATATAATTTCATTGCTATTAAACACATATTAAAAAATTATGATTTTTTTATGCAAAAAAAAATTATTCTTTTTTCATGTATCATACAAATTATTGGTGCCTTTAAATATACGAAATTACATTCAATATTTTGGGTGTTTAAACTCTGACTTTTTGTTCTTTTAAAGAAACATATTTTTTTCATACTATTTGAAAATTTTAATGTGAAATAAAAATTACTGTCAATAAAATTCCTTTATTTTGGTATAACAAAATTAAAGTTAAGCTATATTTGAAAATGTAATTAATAAAATTTCTTAATCTAAAATTTGATGAAAAAAATTGATTATTTTTTAATTTAAAAAAAAAAAGTTTCTTCAAAATTTCGATTAAAAATTTAAATATAATTAGTCACTGTTTTAAAAAATTTTAATGAATATTTGGCTAAATAGTTTTGAATCAAAACATCACAATACATAGATATAAAAATTTAAATCGATCTTGAATAACCAAAAATTTTAACATTCAAAATATTTGCCTCTTAGTCACTGAATTAATTTATTTCTGAGTTATTGGGGAGGACAGTATTCAATCACACATTAATTTTTACTTTATATTAATTCAATAATTTGAATTTTTCTATATCCAAGAATAAACCTCTTGGAACTGATATAAAAATTGTTTTTAAAATAACTAAACTTTTTTACAATTTATAATTTAGAAAACAGTTTTCCTTAGCAATTGGAATCCTATAACATATTCGAAGTAATCAGTTAATATTCAGTTAATAAAACAAAGTTTATATAAGCTCCTTTTTAATTTTTAACTTATTTAAACTGGGAATCTAACAATTTAAATATGGATTTTATAAAAAGAAATTTTTTAAAAAGTTTATAATTTATGATGAACAATTTTTTCCTCTCGAATTCAAAATCTTAGAACATGATGTGCTGTTTTGTGTTGATATTCTTTAAATATGTTAGTCTCCCTGAAAATACGAATAAATAAAAAAAATTTATTTTCTAATATTCTTATTTCAAAATTACTAGTTAATATGCTTGATTACTTAAAACTTTTATCAGTTAACAAAAAAATATTGTGTTATTTATTTGTTTTCTTATCAAGCTATTGCTCCTTCAGTTCTAATAAGTGATGTTAAATATTAATGAACTTCTCCCTAAATGTTAAATTAGTTTTGTGTTTTGTCTTTAATAAATCAAACAATATTTAATCTATTCAAAAACGACATACATAAATTATGCTCATTAGAGAGTAAAAATAATAAAATAACTCCTTCCATCCATGTACATGTTCAAAAAAAAACTTACTAATTTTAATTAGATGAATGAAAAATTCAGTTTTTCCTAAAAGTTGATTGTTCAGTCATGTTGAGACTTGAGACCATTTTTACTAATAGAACATATTTTTTTGAAACTGAAATTAACACAAATCTTTAACTATTAGCAAATGTATATTAATTAATTAATAAATTTATTTTAAATTAGATTAATATGGTACCACTTAGAGAACGAATAGTTCGAAAAGCAAAAGAAAAAGCAGTAGAAAGTTTGCATGAACTTACCACTAATCAAAGTAATCGCTCATTAAACAATAATTCTAAAAGAAACAGCCGTTCCTATAAGCCTTTCAGTGATCAAAACAATCTATCTGAGTAAGTCTAATTGTAGATGCATTTTTAACTTAATTAATTATAATTTTGTTGTACTTTAAAATAATAAAACCCAAAAATAACAATCAGAAAACCTAAAAAAAATTTCTATTGAATTTTTTGATCTACTTCAGAGATAAATTTTCAGTTTTTAATACATTTTTTACTAATATTTATACTCTTTTATTTCGTTTGTTTTTCTAAGTATCTTAATTTAATAGTTTGGTCCATTTTCAAATTAAAATGTCTCAAATTACTTATAACGTTAAACTTTTCTTTTGAGCATTTAGACTGTTGAATTAGCATATTTTCTAAATTTTAAAAATTTAATTTTTTCATAACAAATTCATTCAATTTAAATTTAAAAAAAAATAAAAAGAAGAGCAAACAATTAACTATTTATTTTTTTTTTTTAAATAATTTTTTAATGATTCTAGTTAACTTATTTTAGTATATATTCAATTTAAAATTAATTTAATAAGCACTTTCAAATTAAAACTTATGAAGAAAATGCAAAGTTTTGAGACAATTTTTTTTGTCAATTTTCAAAGTTTTAGCAGACTTTTAGATTGTATGATATGTAAATATCATATCTGTATTGCTTTTTCTTTTTGAAAATTTGTATGACATTTCACAGTGCCAATATTTAGTTTGTGATAAAAAAATTAAACCAGAACCACATTTAATCATGTTACAAAAATTAAAGTAATTTGTTAATTATTGTTAAATTTAATTTAGTATGCTTTGTTTTGTTTGTTTGAATTTTTAGATAAAATAAACCTGAAGCCAAAGCAACTGGTAATTTTCTTAAGACTTTCGCTGTGACTAGATTTTGAATGGCTTGATAAATCTAGTATAACCAGTAATTAAAATAATCTCTTCTACTATCCTAAAAATAAAATTCAGTCAAAAATTTTCTTTTAAAAAATTTTGAACATTGGTTTTGTAAACTATATTTTAATTCTCTTTAAATTAGAAAAAAATAGTTGTAAAACTTTGTTGTTGTGTGACATTAAAAACCTTTTTGTGATGATTACATAGAATGCAATGGATTGAATTTGGAACAATTGACCGCGTGAAAAAATTTAAAAATATCCTAAAATTTATGACAAATAATGGCAAAGAAAATTAAATATTTTTATTGTATTTTTAATCTTCTATCTTTTCCTAATATTTCCCATAGTCGAAGACTTTTCTTATTTTTTGACAGGTTTTGCTATTTTTTCAACATAAATTTTATAATAAATATTAAAATTGAAATTAAATTTTTATAATCAAATTTTCTTTAGCAATGTAAAATTTCAGTACAAAAATTACAGAAAGGAAAAAGTACAATTTTTTTTTTTTATTCCTTATTGGCTCCTTGTGGAGCATAGGGTAATTTATGTTAAGATGTTAAGTGTCAATTAGGACAATTGGACCCACAATCAGTAATGTAATATCCGGTTTTTTAGATTTAGAGTTTTAAACAGTTGTTAAAGAATTATCTCACTCATTTGGTCATGGTCTTGAGTGGTCAATACTTTTGGACTTATTGTAATAAGAAAAACTATTGTTTATTTATAATTTTTGCGACCAAATGCCTCTAATACTGTTTTATTAGTTTCAATCCCTTAAATTCCGTTTAAAATTGTAAATAATTCAGTGTTGTTTTTGCACAATAGTACCAAATTCCCATGAATTCTGTTAAATTAGGACAAACTCTATTTTAATTTTCTAAATTAGTACTAATTCTACACAATTAAAACCACATAACTCTAACTTTCATTAAATTCTGTTAAATTTCTTCACCAAATTCCATACCATTCAAGCGGTCTCTAATGCGGCAAAAAGTCCGGACAAATGTTAAATGGTGGTCTTCTTAACAAATTTGAATTAGGCAAAATTAATGGTAGCAAGCCACAATTTAAGTAGCGTTGGGCAGCGGCCAAAAAAGAGCGGCAATTATGGCAGTCAGGCTGGCGGCCAAAATTTTGGACCGCAAAGTTGGCCGGCCAAATGAAAGACGGACGGCCGGTTAAGATTTTCTTGTAAATCTTAACAAATTTGAAACTTCTTGAGACATTTTGGTCAATTAATTGTGAACGCGGAACCATTAAAAAAATACATAGAACATAGAAAAATAATTGACCAAATATTTAGGTCTATAAAATTTTTTTGATATAATTTATTTAAAATTTTTTGAAAAAAAGAAATAAATTTAATTAGTTTTAAAAAGATAATTTAAAGCTATAAAAAATAGGTCTGAATCATAAAAAAATTTGATCTAAGCGTTTTTAACACTTTTTTTTTCTAAAAATTGAAACTTAAATATTTTTTAATAGAAATAAAATTTTTTTTAGAAAGCCATAAAATAAAAAATCAATGATTTTGTTTTTATTCTTTAAAAAATTTTCAAATTAATTTTCAGAAAAATTTTTTTTTTGTCTAAATCTACATAAATCTGGGTTTCATTCAAAGTTTTTTATTTAAAGAGTGTTTTAATCTAAAATTTCTAATATTAATTTAATTTATTTTGAAGAGAAGAAAATAGCGATGAAGTCGAAAATCAAGACACTCCAAAAAAGACGCCAAGAGTTCGCCGAAAGCCTATTCATACAGCTGTAACAACAAAGTCCACAAACAAAACGCGCAAAGACACAATAAATAGTGACACTACAATTGATTCGGATCATTCGACCAATTCAATTTTCAATCAAGTATACTCGTCGCAAGTGTCCTCTCAGACCATAGTCGACGATTGGATCGAACTGTACAAAAAAGACCGCCAAACGGCCATGCTCGACTTGATTAAATTTATTGTGCGAAGCTCCGGATGCAAAGCAGGACACATGCTAAACAATAAAGAAATACTCAAGAGCAAAGAGTTCACCGACTCGATCAACGACTTGATCGATCATTTTACAGACGAAGATGACCCAACATCGGCCGAGGTCTACCCACTGGTGCAGACATCTGTTCAAGCCAGACGTTTCAAGTCAAATTTTAGCGAGTTTGTTCAATTGTTGATCAATCAGTGCCAATATTCGATCATATACGACCAGTATATGCTTGACATACTGATCACGTTTCTGATAGCATTGGCCGATTCTCAAGTAAGAGCGTTTCGACACACGGCTACTTTGGCAGTGCTTAAAATAATGACTGCTCTGGTCGACGTGCTTCTTGCCTTGAGCATCGCCAAAGACGCCAATCAGCGTCAATACAATAACGAAAAACAAAAGTCTCAAGTTAAACGAGCCCAGGATCGCATCGAATTGCTCACTCAGAAAAAAAAAGAACTCGAAGAAAACGAAGAAGAAATACAAAATTTCATAAATTTTATATTCAAGGCTGTTTTTATACACCGATATAGGGACGTGTGTGCCGACATTAGATGCATATGCATAAACGAAATTGGTCAATGGATGCGCAAATGTCCGGAGAAATTTTTAGACGACACTTTTCTCAAATACATTGGCTGGACACTGTACGACAAGACTGGCGAGTGTCGCCTCAAGTGTCTGCACGCTCTTCAGCCTTTGTACGACGACGAAAATCTTGTCTCCAAATTGGAATTGTTCACGTCCAGATTTAAAAATCGAATGGTCGAAATGTCGCTCGACAAAGAGCACGATGTGTCCGTGGCGGCCATTCAACTTCTCACCGAAATAATAAGCAAAAACGACTCGGCTCTGGAAGACCGAGACTGTGAGAACTTGTACGAGCTTGTCTACCATTCGAATCGGCCGATTGCTCAAGCGGCCGGCGAGTTTCTTAATCAAAAGCTTTTTGTCAAAATTGAAAATCCTCTGATCGAGTTTCGCCGCGGCAAAAAACAATCGGAAAACTCGAATTTTATTCAATTGCTTGTGCAGTTTTTAATCGAGAGCGAAATACACGATCATCCGACTTATCTGGTAGACGCCATGTGGGACACTCATCCGATGCTCAAGGACTGGCAGTGCATGACCGATCTTCTGCTCGAGGACCCGGTCAACCAGGAAGACGTGCTCAGCGACCTGCACGAACGCTATCTGGTCGAAATAATGACTTGCTGTGTGAGACAAGCGGCCACTGGCGAATATCCTGTTGCCAGACGACAATCGCACAAAAAGCTAAACGCCAAAGATCAAAAACAAATACACGACGACAAAATTTCGCTCACACAACACTTTGTTCAGTACTTGCCCGATTTGCTTAACAAATTCATAGCCGATTCGGAAAAACTGGTCTATTTGCTTCAAATACCGGCCTATTTCGATCTAAATCAGTACACTCTAAGACGCCAAGAGAAAAGTCTTGACCGTCTATTGCACCTAATCAAGGACATTGTTAACAAACACAACGATTCACAGGTCCTCGAAGAAGCTTCTCTTTGTCTCAAGTACTTGTGCGATGAAGACCAGGCCATTTACTCTAAATGCAATGTAATACGCTCGTCCATCCTAGACGATTTAGTCGAAAAATTCAATGAATCAATGCAAAAATTCGAAGAGCTTAGCGAAGTCGACGAAGCCGAAATGTATCCATTGATAATTGCACTTAAACGCTTGTCGGCCTTTGCCGAAAATCACAACATAATTCAATATGACATAATCGGCAATACGTTCACTATTCTAAAGTGGGCTGTGTTTAACGAAGGATTCAATTTGGACTTTGTGAACAAAGCGCTTAATTTGGCGCGCAGTTTCGTGTGCTGGAATTTGTTTAAGCTTGAAAGTGAAATGGACGAAAGAGAGACACTGAAAGGCACGCCCGACGAAACATCGATCAATCAGGCTCTTTTGGACTATGTGGCCAAAATAAGCAAAAAATTCTACAAAATATGCAACAAATTGTTCGTAAATGACAACCCGAGCATTGAAGAAGAGGCCTATTATGAAATGTGCGATTTGCTCGTTTTGTTCAACATTCATTTGGGCAAAAAGTACGAGGGCCTGTTCGAGCCGCTGGTACTCGAGTGCTCTCTTAACGAAATAAACATGCTCTCTGTGTATGTCATGAACAACACGTTCACTGCCGAGGCTCTTGCCGAAAAGGCCGACACTGCAGAAAATATCGAAAAACTTCACAGACGAAGATCTATATTGACCGCTTTTTGCAAGCTAATCAGCTACAATTGTGTGCCAATTAAGTACGCTGCGGAAATATTTCGCAGCTATAGCAAATACTCTCATTCGTACGGAGACATAATCAAGAACTTGCTGGCCACTTGCAGAGAAATAAGCAAAGTGAACACGGCTAGAACAATCGCTCTTGCCTTGCAGAGAGAGTACAACGATGTGGTCACTGGTCTGCAGAACAGAAGCAGCGAGTCGGTGTGCAAACTGAGTCGCATGGCGCCAGAATTTTCGGGTCTCAAAGAGCTCGCCAAAAAGCTGTGTCTCTCGTTTGGGCCCGAGGCCAGTGTCAAGTCACGCGAAGCTATAGTGGCCATACATCAAGAGGCCATAGCTTACGCCCGTGAGTCTCCATCGCGAGCCAATCAGGCACCCAGTAATCTTCCATTTTTGGAAGTGGTCATCGACTTTAGCTCACGGCTGTCGTCAAATGACAAAAAGACGGTTCTCAACGAGCTAGACAAAGCGTTTGCCAAACGAGCTAATAAAATTGAGGAGAACAATTGGCAACCGTACTACAATTACAGGCTTAGTTTGATGGAAGAAGCGGTCTCGGTGTCTCATTCAGCTCATAACACAGTGACTAATGAGAGCAATTTGGTAGAGCAGGAAAATTTGACACCGAGCAAATTGGGAAGAAAAAGAAAGCTAAACAGTTCGGTTATGTCCGGCGTTTCTAGACTAAGACAGAGTTTAAATTTTAAGCAAATTGATCAAACAATACCAGAAGAAAATGATGATGAAAATCATGATCAAAATGGTCATGTCGATTCGACTACCAATGACTTAGAAGTGCTTAAATTGTCTACTATACAAAAAGTGGATTCGGATCGAAGATTGACCAGGTCGGGCAAGGCTTTGGTAGAGAAAAATGGTGGCAAACGATCTCGCAGTCCATTGGTGTCAAATAATAGCATAAATGAGTCCATAGAACAACATAGCGTATTGTCATCGACTCGTATTGTCGAGCCGAGAAATGAATTTAAAAAAAAGCTTCGAAGTTCAATCGGTATCACAACTATTGGTGATATTGAAGAAGATGACATTCAATCGCCGGCCAAACGAGGTCGCAAGTCACATGAAATGGATCAAACTAATGAAAATAGCAAATTTGTTCATGCACAAGGATAATCACTTTTTGTACCCTTAGTTTTTTTTTTTTTTCTCTTTTCTTTTTTTATATAAATTTTCAATTTTCTTTATGTTCCAGTTTTTGTATTTTGTATGATTGAGTGTAAATATTTTTAGCATTTAGATCATATTAGAGTGAATTCTCGGATTTTTTTCTTCTTTTTCTCTTGGTTCACATAATACAACTAAACCAATTTTTTTTAAAATTCAAATTCAAATTTTTCTAAAATAAAATCTTACTGATGATTCAATTTTTGACATAAAATTATTAGACTTTATCCTTTATTTTTCAAAACAATCAAACAAAAATCAACATATTATTATTATTATTATTTAAAGTTTAAGTCCCATGGACAAATTGAAGTATGATATTTAAAAAAAAAATAAATAAAATCAAATTAAAGTCTTTTTTACAATTATTAATTTAACTAGATGAGTTTATACCTAAGAGAAAAGATTTAGAGTAAAAGATTAAGTAGAAAGATATATTAAAATAAGGCACAATTATATATAAAAATCTATCTTTAGAAGATCATTTAATAAATAAAAGAAGTTAAAGTAAGTTAGGCGTAATTCCATGTTTAATTTGATTTGGGAAACAATAAATTTCACTGAATCAACTAGACCACGATTTTCCTCAATAAATAAATGATCAATTATTGCTAGAGAAGTCTTCGATCTTCGAACTATAATCCAAAACATCAATATGAGTTTTTTTCTCCACATTATTAAGTTGTTCGCAAAAGGAGGTACTTTTCTGATCAAACTTTTCATAATTTCCGCGAAGGATCAAGATATTCCAACACACTGAGCTGTACTTTACTTGTTTTAAAAAGAATACCCCGTGTTTTGTGTATAGTTGTTCAATCATCTCAAACTGTAAGGTTTCTAACAAAGGTCTGATTCTGGAAAATTTCTTGATTCCTACAGCTCTTTTAATTAATAAATTTTGTCTGATGTCAAGTTCATTTAGCTTATTTTCACTTATTGTATAGACCAGATCCAGATGATATCGAAAAATTGATTGACAAAACTGTTTATAGAGAAAGCTTACTAGATTAGGACATGCCGATTTTGATTTACAGCCAAGTCCATATAAATAGTAAAAGCTCCTCTAAATTTTTTCCACTTTTCTTCAACAAAATTCCAGATA
>PJRA01000412.1:1882754-1898535 GCA_016987375.1 Brachionus koreanus
GAAAGATTTATTAAATAATTAATGCTATGAAAATAAAGTGCACTAAACTTATAGAACTGATCAAAATCAGAATTTACACAGAATAAAATCTAAATTTTTAAGAAATTTTTTTTTTTTTCTAAAGGAATGGTTTCTTTTTAGTTGTAAAAATTTAAAGTCTTTTTAAATAAAAAAAAATATTTACATTCCCTCAGCTGGTTGAATATGGTGATTTATTTGATTAACTATCCAGCTAAATAGGCGACCATAGAAAGCTTTTGCCAAAGCGTCACGTACATCACTTGCTTGTACCATGTTTCTTTCTCTTTTGATTTCTTCGCCACGAGTTATCTGAACATCTGACACCAACGCTTCATTTAACTCACTAGGATCCATTTCGAGCAAATCGCATACTAAATAAATAAAATAAATATTTATCTTAAAACTGCGATGTTTTGAAATTGTACTATTTTTAATTATTTCTTTATTTTTAACTTGGACTGCATCATTATTGTTTCCTTTCTTTTGACAAAACTGAATTTCACCAATAAACAAAACATTTATGAGAACTTTAATCAGATTTTCAATATCCTAAAATAATTTTTTTGTTAAATAAAAGACAATTTTTATCAGTTTATGATTTAAAGTACTTCTTTGACAAATCCTATTGTGTTTAGGCTTTTTTTAATGGCAAAAAAATTTTCCTCGTTTTCACTTGACATACAACTATCAACATTGGTGTTGGATAAAAATCGAAATTTTTTGGGTGAACGCAATAGACCATATCTAAGCTTTTCTTCAGCTGATAAACCAGCAAAAAGCAGGTAAAATATATGAAAAGTTGACTCGTATTCGTTTTGATAGACCACACGAGACTTTTCCAGCAAATATTCTTTAAACTTGGCACCCACTACTGTACCATCTTGTTCAAAATAGATTTCAAGATATTTGCCAAATCTGCTAGAGTTGTCATTTATTCTTGTCTTGGCATTACCAAACGCTTCTAGCAAAGGATTTACCTATAATAACAAAAAAAACTCTGCATTAGTCTTAGAAAACAAAAAAAAATATTATCGAACTTCGTGTATTTTGGCATTTAAACAAGATTCAAATGGCTTTGTGCGATTCAAAAGATGCTGTACTAAATATTTACAAGTTTCTGTTTTTCCGCTGCCACTCTCTCCGGATATCAAAATGCATTGAGATTGTTGTGTGCGAATCATTTCGCGGAAGCAGTGTTCCGCTGTAGCATAAATATGCGGTGGCAGTTTTGCTCTTATTTTTTCACATTTTTTGTAATAATTTGAGACCTTTTTTCCATAGATTGAAATTGCTTTCAAAGGATTCATGGCTATTAGGATGTCTCCAATATAAGTCTAATCGAAACAGAGTGTTATCTAATTTTATTGAAAAAAAATTTAAAAAAATTTACATAAATTTGATTTTTTGAAAATCTTTTTTTTAAATTTTCCAGCACAGTGGCCTCGTTTAAGTTGTTTAGATGTACTAGATCATCGTTGCTCGATTTTTCTAAGGAAAAATCCTTCAATTGAAGAAAATTAGCCAAAAATATTGGTGCCAAAAACAGAGAATTTTACCTGCGAAAAACTGTCGTCATCATTCTCAAAATATTCAAAGCTGGAAGAAAGTATCTCTTTGTTTTGATCAATATTTGCCAACTCGGATATCGAGTCAATTGATCGAATCGAGTCGGTTTGTTCAGACTGATTGCTCATTTCAGCTGTATTTAACTGTTTTTCATTTGGCAATTTTTTTGTCCTATATTTGGCTACGTCTGATTGTTGCCTTTAAATAAAAAAATCTAAATTTTCATTTATATAAAAAAAAAATAGATGGATTTAAGTATATTGATTTTTGAATAAATTTAGAAGGCAAAAAAATTCATTTATTGCAAAATTATTTTTAATTTTATTTAAATCTTGTGCTTCGACTAGAACACGATCGGATCCCTCTGTAAATTAATTTTATTGATTTGTCAAGTCATAAAAATAAAAAATTATGTAATTATAAACGGAAATGTACCTATGCAACAGAGAATTTTTGCTGCTCAGATTAATATTTGAGTGTTTTGACGAATAATGACTAGTTGAAAAAATTAGATGTTGTTCATTATTTTTGCTGTTTTTATGATTATTTCTATTAGCATTAGAATTAGCTAAATTAGCATTATGATTGACAATTTTAATCTTTGTCATTTCACTGCTGCGCATTGCGTTGCTAGAGGCGCCATTTGCGGCTGAAATTTTGCCATTATTTGTTGGTCTTTGATCCACAAATTTGCTGTTCGAATACATTTTCTACTTTTCCATATAACATTTAACTCTATCTAAATAAAACAAAAACAAAGAAAAATGAAATTTATTATTCATTACATTTAGACTAAAGGTAATCACAAACCATTGTATCAATGTTTAGTCGACTATTTAATCGAGAATTAAATTAATTCAATAGTTGTGTTGCCTTTATAATCCCTAAAGCTAGAAAATAAGCTAATCATAAAAGCCCTAATTTTACTAAATTGCTAAAAATCACATTTATATGTACTTTTTTACATGACCAGCATGTTCATCTAATCGGCTAAGAAACATTTTTTTTGTCTAAATTGTAAAATCCTTTTTGTAAAAATTAAGCCATTCTGTGGGTTATACTAACTTAATTGGTGTCTTTTTGCAGTGTTTTTGTTTAATTAAAAAAAGAAAAAAGATATATGAAAATCTTGACCTAATCTTCATGTCAAGTACCATCTCTCGCTAAATGGGGATGCAATGGAATCTTTTCGAACTTTTTTTTTTCTAAAAACAAAAGTAGTCTCTGGTGCCGAAAATAAACTCAAGGTAAAAACTACCTCCTACTTTATTCAAAAAAAAAAATAGAGCAAATCTCAAAAATATTTTGTGCCAAGTATCTCGTTTTAAATGATTGTTTAATAATGAATAATAATGACAATCGTTTAAGTAGGCCTCTTACACAATTGACAATCTCAGCGTAAAGATTATTAAATACAAAAAAATTAAATTCAACAAAATTGAATAATAATATTCATTTTATTTGTCAAAAAATAGAAATCCTATTAAAAAAAAAAATTGTCACTAAATAAAAATAAAGAGAGAAATTTTTTTTTATTTATAGTTCTTGAATATTTCTTATTTTTATGAATTTCTAATTGCTCGCATATTCTCTATCTATTTATCTATCTAATGCTGTGAGAGTTATTTTTTATTTAAAATGGAAAAAATATCGTGTGAAAATTTTCAACTCATTTTTGGGTCTAAGACTTCTAGTCATTAAATGACAACAAATTCTTAAAATTTTCGAGCAGTATTTATTCAAAAGTTTACTGAAAGCTAATACGACTTTAATGAATTCGAGTAATTTTAAATTTATGCAAAATAGCCGCGCTTAGGTGCATATGATCTAAATTTAGCAATTAATGAGCGACAATTGTCGCTTTTGAATAGCTATGAAAAACACTGATTACCATGCTGGGCTGATGATCTAGTTTGATAATTAATAGTGATGAAAATTGCTCTCCAGGCTTTAAAAAAAGTCTTGTTTAATTTAATAAAAAATAATATTTTCACGATGACGGATTGATTGTAGTCAAATTTTTACAACAAGTGTTAAAAATTATAAATCAAAAGCAACAAAAATTAGCAAATTTTGAAAAAAAAATTACCCATTAGCAATTTTTATTTAATTTAAGCTATTTTAAGTCGTTTGGTGTCACAAATGCATCTAATAGTATGTTTAGAAGCCTTCTACTAATACCTATCAACTGCTTAGAGTTTATGAATCCAGGCTTTTAACCAAAAGAACATTGCTGGTCAAGCTGCTCAACAAAAAAAAATTCAAAACGCAACAAAAAACTTGACAATTACATAACACATTTATAGTTGTTGATTTGGCTATTTAGTCTTCGATGCTTGAAAGTTCCACAACTAGCTTGAATAAATATTGTTTTTTCTTTTTTTTCAAGTTGTGTTTTTTTAAGTTTGTGTGATAAAAAAAAATTATGAGAATACTAATCAACAATTGGAGAAATAAAACTTTAGGCTATGGTAACCATAAATGATATATGCTAGCGTTTCATTTTATACTTAACTAGAAATCTAGTCCTAATTAATTAAATGCGTATAATTCCAAAAATTAAAAATTCCTCATAAGGCTTTGCTTAGTGTTCGCTTTTTTACGCTAATTTAGAAAAAATAGAGAGGAGAATTAACGATTAATTTGCACGAAATTTTTCTCTTTCGATCGCAAATATTTAATTATTAATAATATCTCAAAATTAATTGAAATTACATAAGTTGTGAAATAAGAAATTTCTTTTCTATCCAAGCGAGCATTAAAAGTATAAATTTGGCTTATGACTAATGTTAAACTTTATCGGGATCAATTGATAAGCATAGCTAATTGTAATCCCTAAGTTGTAGTTTGTGTTTATGCAAGTCAAATAAAATTCCAAATTAAATTTTTAATAAAACTTCTTCTAACTAAAAATAATTATTTGTCTTTGAATTATTGACCAATTTTTTTTCTAAAATTAGCTTTTAGTTGGCACAAATATGCTCATTTATTAGTTTGAATTGAATTCAATTATAGCTTAAAAATTAACTAAGTAAAAATATCTCTGTTGATTTATTTTTTGTTGCCAGAATTTTTTGTTCAAGTCTATTCTCAATTGTACATTAAAAATTAATTAATTCTAAACCTATTTTAAATATTTAGAAAAAAAAACGTGATTAAAAACTATTTACTTTTAAGATTGAACTAAAATG
The DNA here is from genome assembly GCA_016987375.1 of Brachionus koreanus. Taxonomy (NCBI): domain Eukaryota; kingdom Metazoa; phylum Rotifera; class Eurotatoria; order Ploima; family Brachionidae; genus Brachionus; species Brachionus koreanus. The sequence goes on from PJRA01000412.1 coordinate 1,887,533, forward strand.
TGCCTTATATAAATGAAAACTATTAAATTACCATAATTTCTATTCTTCCAAGTTAAAAAGTATTTAATAAATAGATAGAAGTTTTACGCCAAAAAAACTCTCAATCTAAATTTTCTGTACATTTCTGTCAAAATTGGTACCATTTATTCTGAAATTTAATTCCAAGTAAAACAAACTAAATAAAATAAACTCTCGATTGCTTAATTGGTTTTAATTTGGAGAATAAAATTAAAAATAAGTTATGTAATATGCTCTTTTGAAATGCAATCAAATATTTCCGTAAAAAAAGCAACATTTTTTTTTATCAATTTTTCCAAAGATATCCCAAATTGATGAAAAAAAATTGATTACAGCCGGCCTAAAGGTTAAATTTTTATTTTAAATTTACTATTTGCCCAAAACATTAGAGTATTTGGGCTAATTATTGACTAAAAACAACCACAAACGAGCGAACGTCTCCGCTCGTAAAGGCAAAAATATCTCGGCCCAAAATAAATTATTTTTCATAAAGCTACTAAAATACGTAAAATAATGTCAAGCTTAATAAACACGATTTTTTTCTAGTTCAAAATACTTTATGTCTAACATTAGTTTACCACATATTTAACGATATTAATAAATTTTTGATTCTTTAATTAAAATTTTAATTCAAGTAGACATCGAATGGTCTAGTTTTTTTATGGACTCTTTAGATGAAATTCAAGTCAGCCTTGATTGAAAAAATCCATGCCCGATAGATTAAAATTTGTGCTAATGCAAATCAATTAAAATACTGCTTTTATTAGATGTCTTTTTCGAATAAATTTCAATAAAAAAAAATGAAAAAAGCCTAAATTTTATTGAAATAAACTCGATTCACTCACGAAAAATTTTGACAAGCATGTAGATCGATTCAACACAACTACAGTGTCTTAAATGTTTCCTAAATGAAAGAATAATATTTGCATATCTTGAAATGAGAGCAATACATTTTAGAAAAGTCATACTTAAATCTTAAATTTTATTTTTGTCCAAAGATATTTTTCAAATTATGATACCAATTTTAATGCCATCTGAAAGTTTTTTACAAATCTTGATTTTCTTTTAACAAAAAAAATTTATAAATAAATAAATAAACCAAAATCAAATATTTAAATTTATTTTGTTTTAACCAAGTAGTAGATAAAAAATTTTAAAACTAATTCACATATTTGAAAAATAAAATAGAAAAATTTGCTTTTTATTATACTTAATTTGTTGACCAATATATAGTTTTTTTTTTTAGCGTTATGTAACTTGAATTTAATTTTTCAACCTAGGTCTAATCTTGATGGTAATCTTGGATATGCGTGCGTTCAGATAAGTTAGTGACTTATCTGATTTAGCTAGTTTTTCAAAATTAGCTACTAGGTCTAATGAATAATTTAAAATTGGTTATGAAACAAATATGTTCTAGGTACGCTTAGACCAAACTTAAATAGTATATGCTTTAGCTCGTTTTTAGAACAAATAATTGCTTTGACTTTATTGACCAAAATGATCTCATTACCTTTTGATATTATGAATTTCCGTAAACAAAGACCCAATTAAAATGGCCAAACATGATAGCTCTTAAATACAGACTTTTTTCTATCTACTTTCTACTTGTTTGGGTGTCTTAATCAACTAAAATCAAACAAAAATCTCATTTAGCATTTCCTATTTTATAGCTCATAAATTTCGGTAGTATTAAATATTGGTGATAATATTTCACAAAGTTAACTCTATCTTGTTTTATCATCTAAGGATTAAGGGAATTAATTTTAAAAAGAAAAATTTGAAACCCGATTGAGAAATAGTTAAAAATTTAATTTAAAAAAGATAAGAAAAAAACTAAAACTATTTTGATTTATTTGCACAATTAAATTTCACAATTTAAATTGGTCAAGAAAAAAATTTTTTTTTTCTCTTAAACACATTGATCAAATCCAAGTATTAAATATATTAAAAAAAAATAAATAAATTTCTTGTTTGCTTATAACAAAGTTTAATAAATATTGATATGGATACCGAATTTTTGTATACTTATCAAAATTAAATAAAATCAAGATTAATAAATATTTAAATTTGCTTGAGAGAGCCTCCTTTAGCATAGCATTTGACCACAATATTATGGATTTTTAATGGGCATGTTTTCCGTATGAAACGATGAAAAAAAAACTATTGATTCAACAGCACATTAATCAATACATATTTAATTTTTAAACTTGCAGCTTAAACATCCGACTCTTGTTTGATTATTTGCATTCAACAATAATCCTTAATCGATTATTATTGGATCTTAAGCCCATTCGGGCGTGTATTTTCAATGCTTGAAAATGCGCTATTTCTTCCTAGTTATTTAGAGAAAAATTGTATTGATGAGATAAAGGTTAATTAATAAATCTATTTTGAAAGCACGAAAAAAGAAAATATTGAACGTGCATTGAAGAAGAAAATGCTGAGAAATTTTTTTGCCCGAAAAACACTATTTAATCCCGGATTCTAAGATTAAAAATTTTTTCTTCTTGTAAGTAATCAGCACATGCTTTGGAGATAATGCTGTTTACTCGTCTAGCGTGACAATTGTACAAAATAATCCACATAATACAAAAAAGACAGATGACAAATAGTATAGAAACATATGAGTTAATCAATTGTGAGCCAAGCTCAAGATTGTAGCTTTTGATGGAGTCTCCGCGCCATTGGCAAATTGCGAAGCGGACATGACTGCAATCGATTAATTTGAGACAGGTATCATGGCCATTATGAGACCGATAGTGCCAATCTTTATGAATAAGCTCTATACAACTTGTGTTTTTGTCAATGGCATAAAATGGGCGGCCTGGGATTTTTCGACACATTAAGCCTGGGTTTACTAGAAAGCTTGTATTGGCCCAATACATTTTTTTGTCTCTCAAATTCACAAGTCCCATATGAAAACGAAAATTTTTGTTTTTAGAAGTATTAAAAAATTTTTCCATTGTATCGACCAGCACTTGCCACGTTTTTGAATTATCAATTTGGGCTAGTTTGTGACTTACCTTTTCACATGCTTCCTCAGCTGATTTGTGCGATTTTTTGTACAGATAAAAATAATAACAAAGGTCTTCAATTTTGGTAGCCGTATGCTTTTGTGGACAATAAAACTCCAACTGTGGGTCAATTGGATGCTCAAACAAGAACCACAAAACTTTTCTAGGACTTTCGATACATGTCTTAGTTATGATACTTGAGTAAAACAAAAAATTTATAAGAAGAAACTTCATTTTAATTTTCAATTAGAAAATAAAAAAATGGTCATGGAAATTCAATTTTTTCTTTATAATTTCCAATTTTGAAAAATTTTATTTAGAAAACTATTTACAATAAAAAAAATCTCTTAATTAAAAATAAAAAAAATTAAATTTTCTAAATTTGATTTTTAATCTTTTTTTTTTTATAATTTCAAACACTATTTTTCTATTGAGTATTAAAATTTCTTTTCAAACAAGAATAAAATCTAAAAATTCTAAACAAAACATTAAAATTAACATTAAAAAAAACCAAGTGTAGAAAAATATTTGAAAAATGCTTGATTTTAAATTATTTTTTAATTAAATAGAAATTTCAAATAGATTTGAGAAAAAATGTTAAGACTTTAAAGGATTAAATTTTTAATTTACAAAAAACTAAATCTAAATGAGCTTTTTAACTATATGCAGTTTTAATAACTTTTTGTTAGGAAAAAAAAATCTATCTCCCATATCTTATCAGATTATGAATAATTCTTGAGAAATTTTAATATATTTAATTTTATTAAGATAATTTGTAATCATTTATTTGTCGTTCTTCTTTCTAAAATCAAAGTTTAAAATATTTTACAGAAAAATTATTTCATGTGATCAATTTAAATTTAAATTTTTTATGATTTTTTAAAAATTAAAAAATTAATATCTATTTTTCTTTAAAATTGACGAGAATACATTTATTTATTTATTCAATTTCATCTCCACTTAGTTTTACATTCAACAATCTTTAACCAAAAAAAATATAGAAATAATTTAACTAAAATAATTATCACAAAAATTTTAATTAAAAATCAATTCAAATCTTAATTTAAAAAAAATATAAATAATTAAAGTTTCTTAATAGAAATATTTATTGCTAAAAATCTTAATTCAACACTTGAGCAGTGTTTAGAACTATTTTTTTTCTTAAAAACGCTGTTTTTAAGTAGATTCTTTAAGTAGAACTTTTTGAAAATTTGAGAAACATGAAATTTAGTGATAATTAAATCAAATTTATAACAACTGAGGAATCACAATTATCATTCTCTTTTTTACTAAGTTTAATTGAACGATCTTTATTTATAAATAAAAATTAAAAAAATTTTTACAATTTAGAGAAAAAATAAAAAAACATTCAAAGTTAAACCTCGATTTTTGTTAAAAACATTAAAAAAATTTGGACTAGTTTTAAATTATAAGTACTTAAAAGACTCATATAAAAATTAGGTCTCTATTTTCGATTTATATCTAAAATCAAAGTTGTAAATTTAAATTATTTGAAAAAACTTTATTAAAGAAAACTAATCTTGAATTTTTTAATTTGGTGCTTTAAACCAAAAAAAAGGAGAAAATTCAAGTTTGATGATAAAATTTTAATGATCATGTTCTAAAATTTTTAGTTTAAAAATGCTTTTTAGTGTTTTTCGCCTATTAATTTTATTGCAAAAATAAACATTTAAAAATACCTGTGAGTCTATGCTACTAATGATTTAAATTGGAACAAACAATGCATTGTAGCAGCAATGAAAGCTAAATGAGTATTGGGTCGGATAAAAAGTTGCGTTTTAAAACCTTTGGCCTAGAATCATTACTTTATTCTTTACTTGTTTTTCTCTACTTATAGACTATGTAATAGTCATGCACAGATTTTATATTGAAAAAGATATCAAAATCCTCCAAAAATTTTCAAAGAAGAGCGTGCAAAGGTGATAGATTCGACCACAAAGCCAAAATAAACTACAGTTTAATAACAAATAGTTTTTCAATGAATATTAGTAATGAAGGGTTACTTTCATGAAAAATTTGTAATGAAATTCACTTTCAAACTGAGAAAAAAATTGAAACGTGTCTATGATTTTAATTTTTAACTTGAACAAAAAAATCTAAAGCAAACTTTGCCAACTTTTTTTACTGATTCAAAAATATTCAAATTCAACTAGTCTTTAAATGGAAAATTCTCACAAAAATTTTGTTTTTGTTTATTTTAAAAATATTCAAAATCATATGTCACGAGTTTTTCTGGATTTTTGAAGAACCATTAAAAGTCTAAGTACTTAAATTCAAAGTCAAAAATATAAAAATATAATATTTTTTTATTAAAAAGAATTTCAAAAATATTAGAGAGAAAAATTTCCATTATCTTAAACTTATATACAAATTAGATTTATTTTTAAAAACGAATGGCATCTATAATCAATTGTAGCTGTAATTATCGGGTCCATTAAAATCCGGATTGATAGTAATCCTATTTCCGCCATAGCTAAAGTTTTTTTCATTGTTAATTGATGCTGTATCTTTTTTGCTAGTTCCAGATTTGCCACGATTCTGTAGATAAAAAAATTAAGCATTCTTTTTAGAAAACATAATTAATATTTTGACCAAAAAATTTAATTAAAAATCTGATAAAAATGCATATGCTTCATAAAATATTTGAAACACATGTGATTGTTTGATGCTGTCAAAATAGAGACCAATTAATGTATTAAATTTTTTGGCTAATTTTTTTTTAAATGATAAGATTCATACTTTGAGTGCTGATTTATTCCGTAGAGCTATTAATCATAAAAAATAAAACAAAAGAAAATTAGATTTTAAATAAAATATAGAGTTAGATTAAGAATAAGCATAGTTCATGCGTTACGCTTGATTTTTTAGGCACTTTAATAATTATTAACACCAACAAAATTATGATTTTAAATTCCTAAATAAGGTTTTAAAAAGGTTTCAATCTAAAAGTTAAGTTTTAGTCAATTATACAACAAACAATTTAAATTATCTAGATAAAAAGCGTAAATAAAAAAGAAAACGCAACTAAAATAACCTAATTGTTGTTCTGTTAAAGCTTGCAACAGGTCATCGTTTGACTCGTTGATCTGGTTTTCAAAAAAGCTTAGTTTTTGATTAGTTTTAAAATAATATTTTTCCTCAATCGGTAGGCCTTTCTTTAGAATATCCTTTACTTTTGATGGTTTGGGCTTTTTTGTTTTGTACTGGGATAAAAGTGGTGGACCATATTTTTGTGAATCTTCATCAAGGTAACGATGTTTTTTTGCTTTTAAAAAAAATGTGAACGGTGATTTGGAGCCAAAACGTGAAGAATATGAGCATTTTTTTTTAAAAATATTTTTACCTGATTCGGGCAATTCGCACTCATTTTTGTGAAGCTCGTTCCAGCCTCTCTGTTTGCAATTATTACTACAGTAATATACTTTTTTGCACCTTGAACATGGCATTAATTTGACGCCCACAGATCTGCCACAATAGTAGCACCATTTCATTAGTTTTTTTTCAGTTTTTTGCTCGGTATCCTCGTCTGATTTTCTTGATTTAATTGCAGTGCCCCAATTCTTTTTCTTGCTGGCTAATAGTACAAAATTTTAAAATTTTTTAGACAATCAATTATAAGTGTAACATAGAGGTAAACAATTATAAAAAAGATCACATAAGAAGGCGAAAGATCTAATTGAAAGGAAATCGAAAGGAATAAAATAATAGTTGTTCTTCTACTTGTTTTTTCTAATTTTTAAATTTTTAGCATTTTAGAGTATATTTGTAACAATAAAAAGATTAACTTAAAATTTCAAGTTTTTAAAAACATTGACTTGTTTATAGTTAATTAAATTTTATTAGATACTAGAAAAAATTATTAAAAAATTTTAAATAATTTTTAAATAATAAATTTACTTGAGAAGCGTATTTTTTTAGGATAGATTTCATTTCTTTTCAAGAATTATATTTAAGATTAGCTTATTTATTTAATGATTAAGCAAGGTTTGCTTGACACTTTAAAATGTATTTTAAATTTTTAATACTTTTAGTAACTTTTTTTTTTAAACAATCTTTTTGTAATATGATAAAACTTCACTGCAAATTTCAAAATTTTCTGCTTTGCCTCCTTAGTTAATTAATTTCACAAGTTTTCAAATTAATTTTAAGAATGATCAAATATTTCTTCTAACTATTTATTTTTTTAACATTCATCCAGTACAGTGCTTTTTTCATTTTAAATTTACGATGATTTGTATTTTCATTAAGAATTTTATCAAATCTAACCAAAAATTGTATTGTTTTACGTAAAATTAGGGAAGAAACGGTTAGCAATATAGAGATCTTTTTTTTTACAAAAAATTACTTTAAAATTTTGGAATTAAGTCAATTTTATAATTTGTTTTTTACAACTAACATACTTTTTTTGGACCTAAGCATTTTTGAATGATTTTAATTAGTGTTGGGCAGCGGCCAACTTTGACCGGCCAATTTGGACCGTGAATTGGCTGGCCGATTTTTGACCGCCCTTATATTGGCCGGCCGTTTGTCAGCCTTTTTTTTAAAAACTGGTCTTACTTAGGCCGGCCACTAAACCGTTTTTAAAAAAAAATTAAGTAAAGAGATTTCAAATTGATCAAATTTTTTCAATTTTAATTTTTAAATTAATTTCTTGTTTACAAATTTTCTTTAACTAATTTCAACAAATTTAAATATTTAGACAATAAATTTTTTTTAAATCTGTTTACTTAAGTTTTTTTTTAAGACCGTTTAGTGGTCTAAACACAGTCGGCCGTTTAACGGCCGCTTAGTTGGTCGGCCAATATACGGTCGGTCTGTTAGCTGGCACTGGCCTTCAAATCGACCGGCCATTTTTTGGTCGCTTAGACTACCGGTGACGGTCTCGGCCATTTTTTTTTTTGACCGGCCACATTGCCTAAAGGCCCTTTAAATTATTTTAATAATTAGCAATTAAAATATTTTAATTGCTTTTTATTATTCAACATTGATGCTATCAAAAACTCAAGATAAAATAGAAAACGTTGAAAAAATCTTAGTCAAAAAACTGACTCAATAAAAATATAATTCACAATGATTAACTGAAAAGATGAAAATGGAAAAAGGCTGAATTAAATTAATAAAAAAATTATCAAAATTATTGAATATCATTGATTAATTTAATATTAAAAAAATAAAACATTAGATAATTTTCCTCTGAAATTCTAAATTAAATTAAATACTAAATAAAATTTACGCAGATATTCCAATCCAGAACTTAGAATATTGGCTCTTTCCAGTGCTTTTTCTCTGTATCGGTAGGCTAAATGGTTGAGTAAATTTTTTCGAGCATTATGAGCATTTCTCTCATTTATTGTCAACGAGTGATATGGTGTGTGAGCGAGTCTATTATCTGAATTGTACATGTAATGAGCGTAGTCAACCACTGTTCCTACATATCGTCTGGCGCCAAAAGCAATCGGCTGCAAAATGTCAGCTCCATAATATATTAGTTTATCAATCTAAAAACAATACAAGCAAAAAAATTTTTGTCAATGAAAAAAAAATTCAATATACAAGTCTTATTCTCTCGTTTGGCTGCCAATTATGTTCATAGAGAGTCGAGCTGATTGCACATAATGCAGAGCCAACTCCATTTGTTAATGGTAAGTTCGGATCACATAAATTACTTTTGAGCAATAAATCAACTGCTTCTTTATTACCACAAGAAATTGCCAAGCTCAAAGGAGATTGTCCCTAAATTCAAAAGTTAACAGTTATCTCTTTAGATGAAAGCTTATAGTTTAAGTTAAAATTAATTCTTACATTACAAATTAGATTTGGATTTGCTGAATGTTCTAATAAAAGTCTGATAACCTTTGAAGCATATGGATCATTTCGCGAACAAGCTATATGCAATGGAGTACGACCAACTATTAAATCTGAGAGTTCATCAGAAATTTGCTCATTCCTCCAGCCTTCTTCGGACATTGACAAATATTCGTTTCCTATATCTGCTGAAGCGTTCGGATCAGCCAAACTATCAAGAAGCAACTTGACCAATTCAGGTCCTTCTTCGCCCAAAACACCACATGCTAAACAAAGAGGAGTCAACGAACCATACTTTTTTATTAATAAAAGTAATCAAAAATTTAAAAATAAAAATATGAAATTATAAACTTTTTTTGGCATTTTTTTGTTACAGTCTGCTCCTTTTTCCAACAATAGCTTAACAACTTTGATGTCACCTGCAGCTACTGCAAAACAAAGGGCTGGATAAGGAATTGAAGACAATGATGGGTCAGCGCCTCTTCTTAACAATAAATCTATAATGTTTCCTAACTCATTAAGACTTTTAAAAAAAAATCAATTCTTTAATAAATTAAAATTTAAACTAAAATTTCTAAGTTATACAATTGTAATTGAGTTGTTTTCTTAAGAAGTTTGGTATTTTTAACGTTGTCTTCATTTAAATCAAGTTTTTCATTTTTACTCATTAAATCAGCATATTTTTCAACCAAATTTTGGTTCAAATGAATTTTGTATCTAATTACACTTGTATTCGAAGCAAATTCAGACGGTTTTGTGCTTTCACCAATTACTGTGCTAAAATCATCCATTCGACTTACATGACCAATATTTTCTTTGTCTGATTGATTCATCTTTTTAATTAAATAAATAAATAAAAAACATTTTAAATAGAAAAAAATAAGCGTGAAATTCTACATTGTGTTTTATTGAAGCAAAATTATTTTTAACTTAAATTCTACCACTATTTTAAAAGCTATTTAAATATAAAAAAAATTAATTTTTTTCTACAAAAGCCTGATTTAATACCCTTAAGAGCCCCATGCGTCTGATTTTCTTAAAAAATGCCTTATAATTTTCGACATTATCGTTTAGAATGAACTCTTTTATTAAAAAGAAAAATTAGCCCTTTTAATTTTGATCAAATAACTGTTTACCATAGTCTATATCTTTAATAGCATTATTAAGATTTGTTATGTCTTCGTATCTTCTCATTAATTTATGGCGTTTTAGAATTTGCATATATTTTATTAGCTTTGATTTTAAAATTAATATTTTAATTTAGTTTTTTAAATATTATTTTATTCAAATAATCTTGAGTAAATATGAGAAAAATTTAATTTTAGATTGTAAAAATAATGCCGTTTTTGAGTTGTTGATAAAAATAATTAAAAAAAAATCAAACTTAAATTTTATTTTTTTTTCAAATAATTTTTTCATGGTACCAAAAATTCAAAAAATAAAATATTTATTTATTTATAATTATATGGAACATGTGTGATACATTGAATTTATTTATGATACATTTAATCTTTTGTCTAGTTTAAAAAAAAATCAAATCCAATATCAATTTTTAATGATTTTGATTAATATGAATTTATATCAGCTTATGGGCTTTCTTTTTTTCCTCTTATAGTGTTCTCTGTCTGTCGCCAGGCTTTGATGATAAGAATCTTAGAATCATTTTTTCGTTTTATTTAAGTTAAATGCTAAAATTTAAATTTTGCTTGAATCATGTGATTTTGAGATTAAATTTTGACTTAAATTTTGTTTGATAGTTTTAAAATATTAATATTTTTCATGACCATAGACAATTATCTAAGCTATTATTTTCACTAGTTATTTTTATCTAGAATAAACTTGATGGTCAAAGGTTGCTTGACGGTGTATTGCAGCGTTCTTTAGTTTAGAAGAAGAAGCTAATAAGAGATGAAATGGTAATGCATTTATCGGAACACAGATTACTTTCTGTTCATCAACGTTGAATCCTGTGAAACCAACTTGCTAGAAAATTTAGATATCTTTACTGAGGCCTAGAATAGAGGATTCAGCGCTGTGGTAGTATTTTTAGATTTCTCGAAGGCGTTTGATCGCGTTTCGCTTAAGCTACTAAAGATCAAGTTAAAAAGTTATGGATTTACCGGTAAGCTTTTGGCGTGGCTCGAA